>JAOEHI010003055.1:0-11075 GCA_025447815.1 Percopsis transmontana
AGACAGAGACAGAGAGACAGAGACAGAGACAGAGACAGAGAGAGAGACAGAGACAGAGACAGAGACAGAGACAGAGACAGAGACAGAGACAGAGACAGAGAGAGAGACAGAGACAGAGACAGAGACAGAGACAGAGACAGAGAGAGATAAATGCGCCAGACACACTTCTGGCTTGACGCAGACAAACCAGTGCCCTGCCCAAGGACAATCATTACCTGAGGGGAAAAAAGCAGCATGTGCGTCGGGGGGGGGGGGGGGAGAGATGCTTATAGCGGCGCTGATCTTGAAAGGGCCGGGCCGGTCGATGGCATTAAGCTCCCCCGTGAAAGGGAGAAATCAATACGTCGGTTGGCAGGCTGCGTGCTGCGCATGTGTGGGCATCAGGGACACACCACCAGACGTGGACGGCCCCGAGCTTGAGGTCAAGTCACTCCATCTGCAGTAGGTGTGCGCAGTGAAGCGCATGAGGAATACGTACAGAACGCGTAGGGCTGGGGGCGTTGGCAAGGGCCTCGCGATACGATGCGTATCGCGATACGCGGGTCACGATACGATGCATGTCACGATACGCATCGTATCGTATACATTGCGTTATGCCACATATTGCGATACATTGCAATAATAATCTACATGAACATCTATTTAAAATAAAGCTGAAAATACAACTGGCTGTGTACCACCTGGGTAGTCTAAGATGTACATCACATTATATTGATAACTCGGCTGACAAATTGATTTAATTGATTGAATTGAATATATTAGAACAATATTTGCATTACACACAGTTTAAAACATGAATAATGTATTGATGATTGATGATCATCTTGTATATCTATTAACTGTTTTGTTCTGTATATATTTCGTGTGATTAATTTAAAAAAATTATGTATTTATCGATACGTGGGTAAAAAAAAAATAATCGATACAGTATCGTAGGAATAAAATATCGCGATACTCGGCTGTATCGATTCGGCTGTACGATTTCGCTTCTCCAACACAATCCTTTACGATTCGCTGGCGCTCTTATTCGAGGGGACTTACGATAAGCAGGTAATCAGATGTCCCTGAGCTGCTTGTGTGGAGGCTGACCCATGCTGTGACCCCTTCAAAAGCAGCAGCTCACTGCGTGCACAGTGAACCTTATGTGCTGTAGTTAGAAAACATGAGCAGACAAATATTTCTACAGGAAAAACCACTATGAACAGCAACGTGAAATGCATGCACGTCTCAAGACAAACAACAGCTCTAAAAGCATCCCCTCGCTGTTTCAGGGCCAAATGCAAAGCCTAACAATATACACCAACAGTACAGCTGTTGTTTTTAGATTAAGAAAGTTCTGCAGACGCCAGAGTCTTGGGGTGTTTTCACATATAGTCCTTTTTAAACTCGTGTAACGGAGGCCAGCGGTACAGTGAGGTGCTGCGCTGTGCCGGGTAAACCTCACTCCCCGACGCCTTAAGAGACGTGCTAGCGACAGACGCGCTAGCGACAGACGCGCTAGCGCTAACGACAGACGCGCTAGGCGCTAGCGACAGACGCGCTAGCGACAGACGCTAGGGCCCATTGGGCTTTAGCTTCCCTTACTAACACGTCCGCCTCCCACGCCAGGGATCCGGGGACTCGAACGGTTACACTAACTTAACCTAACTCAAAAAACGGCGGAAAAAGTGGTGGCATGGTTGTGATTAATCATGGGTGTGTTTAGGGCGTAACATGCAATAAACCAATCCGAGTGTCATCTCCCATTCCCTTCAAAAGCCAGTTGCGTTTGCACCTTGGCGGATTGCCATTATAATGGCGCATTCGCCAAGCAGTAAGAAAGAACGCTTCACTGCAGAGGAAACAGATCTGCTCGTACGCAAAGTGAAAGCGCACGAGCAAACCATCTACGGAAACAGTAGGTGTCCACAATAATAATCTTTCACATTGTAATCCTCATATTTTTAATCTTCTGCATCTTCTGAATTCACCTCCTCTGTTTCTGTAGCCAAAGCCACCTTCGAGCGACACAAAATCCACTCCACCGCCTTGGGATTAAACCGTCTGGTAAATGTAAATGTGTGTGCGCTGTGTGTGCGCTGTGTGTGCGCTGTGTGTGCGCTGTGTGTGCGCTGTGTGTGCGCTGTGTGTGCGCTGTGTGTGCGTAACAAGCAGAGTGTAAGTGTGTGGTGCACCCGCCCATGTTGATAATGCGCTCTTAAACTAACTAGTGAAATACTGCACCATTGAAGCCCACGGGCGCTCAGATGGGCGCGAGTGCATTTGCTATTGCGTGTTTTGTGTTGACAATAAGCGAACCGCACCGGACTCTGTTCGTCTTAAGACGGGTCCGTTTGGAGTGTTTGAGGGCCAAAAGGGGCCAAGTGTGAAAACATCGACCTTGAAACAAAGCCTTATAACACGTCGCTCTAACTTAACGTATCAGTTTATTCCTTGCTGAGAGGCACTGCAAACCAACATGCAATATATCTTGCTGGCGAACACTGAAATAGTCTAGTGAGGTAAAAAACACAACACTGCGTTGAGGTGAGGAGGTCAAATGAGCAGAAGGAAGCAAGGATGAATGGAAGGATGGAGGGCGAAGGAATTCAGGAAGTAAAGAAAGACATACCAAGAGTCCAATGTTTTTCAGCAGTCGTCCAGCTAATGGTCAGTATAAACGAACGACAGCTCTCCAACACATACAGGGCCATCTTGTACTCTTGGGTTGGCATCCGGGGCCGGGCACCATGTGACCCATGGGGGGGGCGATCCGACCATCTGGACCAAGCTACCTGGTCCGATCCTGTGGCAGGCGGGCAGCGGTGCCCCCGTGACAGGGGCAGAATCCAGAGTGAAACGGGGGATGCGACACTGGGACACGATGTGCACGGAATACAAATGCAGTTCGTGATTTCAAAACCTGTCGACCGTTTACACGAATCTTCCTCGGACACCCCACTTTTATCGTTCGTATTTGATTACCGTATGTATGATTTCATCTGATACCATTTCAAAATCAGCAGCCTTGTCTGGAATGTCACGTTACACAGCAGGGGTCCCTTACCACCAACTGCTTGTTTTATTTCTTAGAAACAAAACAGCACAAAATCTTTGCTGAATACCAACGCAAGACATTTAATTAATATGAATAAAAAGTTCTAATGCCAGTGCCTTGGCCAAGGTCAATGGCAGTATTGCCCTAACAACACCTATGTCTTTAACACAGGACCACGTGTTTAAGGAAATAGCGTTGAGCAAATTATACTGAAGGACATGTGCTCGCACTGACCTGCACATGATTGTGTGCAGAGAAAGATAAGGACCCAGTCTGCCCTCTGGTGGTCGCTGGGAGAAAGACAGCTCGGTAAACAATAACAAGTAAGAAAGCAAACGTATTAGGTCTTTGCACAAAACCCCTAATATGCATTATGCATTCCTAATAACAATTGCTATCAGTGCCCCTACACTAGGGAAAGGGAAAGTCTCTTTTGCAATATCTTACATCGATTAGCATTGCGGTGAAGCTTAGGACCACAGTTCATGAAGTTTTAATTGACTGAAACCCTATGGAAATGAATACATGTAGCGCCCCCATAAACAAAGCTGTTGTTTTAATAGTAGTAGTAGTAGTATGTTATAATTGGGGTATTACACATTAGACTGCATTCTTAGATATAGTAATATACTGAGCTAGAATTTCTCCTGGTACTCACTACCAATAATCACTAATAACTTGAGTTGTTTACCAGGTGCCTTATTACAGGAAAATATCTGTTCTTTTCAATCTTAACTTAAGTTTCAAGGATTGGAAAAATCCCATCTTCCTTTTACAGAGGCAATTCCTATCTCAGACCTCCGATCTTATCTTAACATGTAAGATAAGAAAATGTAACTATAACTGTAAATTCAATGTTTTAACCGCCAGTCGTCCTGTCATGCCTGTATCTATGCTAATGTACACGAGCCTGCCTGTATCTTTGACTAGAATGTACCGGTAGTCTGCTCCAGGTGGACAACAGCTCTCACTGCTATTGTGGACAAAGAAAGTCGGGCGTAGCTCGTTGATCAAATTCAAAATGAATCGTCTTGGCAGTCGATATATACCCATTATTACCTGGTCTGGTAAATCTAAAGCGTTATCATACGGTTTGAGTAGCCTTTCAATCATTGTATTTCTGTGTTTATATGTTCCTCATCTTCATCGCCGTACAGACCTAACAAGAGTGCTGCTGCCATTTTTGGCAGTTGTTATGAATTAAGGACAGGCTCTATGCCGTCCTGACTTAGGATTCCTAACTTGGGAAATCCCAAAGTTGGGACGGTTCTGTAATAGCTAAATTCCTATCCTAAGATAAGATACAAAACATGTTTTCTCTAATACCAAAAATCCTAAACGTCATCCTAAACTGAGAAAAGAGTCGCAAGAGTCTCTCAACCCAGTCCAGACTAGTTTCTGTCCTGGCGCCGCAATGGTGGAATGAGCTTCAGGCAGCAGTCAGGACAGCAGTCACTACCCATCCCACCGCAAGAGACTTAAGACCCACCTCTCCAGAATCCACCTTGGTACCTAGGCAACTGACCTCTCTACCTCATAGCACTTACTGAAATTCTTTATGACAATCCCTTATCTTCCACCTCTATTTTCTTTCTGTATGTTAAACAATCCCTCTTTCCTTCTTAGATCACTTCTTAGAAAATGTAGCACTTCTTTAGGCTTAGCAACTACTATGAGAATTGAACGATATGTTATGTACTGCATGTTGCAAAATGTATAGCTAACTTGGCCCTGACGACATGCTGCTGTCATTATTCAGACAACAGAATGTCGTTTGCTTACGATAACTGGTGTAGCACCTATTCCGCTATTGACAAATGTACTTATTGTAAGTCGCTTTGGATCAACAGCGTAGGCTAAATGCTGTACATGTAAATGTAAAAGATGCAATTTCAGACTTTGGAAGTTTCTGTAATGAGGTCCCAGCACCCGTATTCACAAAGCATTTTATCTTAACAGTACTCCTAAATTTGCACTAAAGGTTTCTAACTAAAAGTTTTCTCCTAAATCCTATATGTTCAGCTAATTGTCAGCCTCTTCCATGTCTGGCAGCAGGATATGCATATAAGCAGCCTTTTAATTATCAGACTAGAATAACCATGGCTGTTAGTAAAACATGTGATGCTACATAGTGCAAATGAAAACGAAAACAAAACTGGATGCAATAACAGCTTTTACTTCTTGGCCATCTTGTGCATGAAATGAAGGACATTATTAAAGGCACCCAAAGCTCTATTGCTCATTGCCTTAGGGGTGTACAGTGTCCTTGGACACTCAGACACCAGCATGGGGGTTGGAGGGAAGCATTTTAGTGATTTGGTCTTAGCGACCTGGGAGTCCTATTGACTACCCCTCTTTTCATACATTTAGGAGCTGGGTTTACCGCTAAAAACGCTTTGTTAAATACTCTTGGACCAAAAATGTAAGAGTCCTAAAATGAGGACTGACACGCCCATTGTTTGTAGGAGTTTCCCCTAATTGCCGATTTAGGAGAAACTCCTACAAATGTCCTACTTTAAGGCTTAAGATGCTTTGTGAACACGGGCCCTGGTTATTACCGCGCCGTCCATATTAGGGCACGGGTGTAGTCAATAGTAAGACGGAGTCACCCATTGCTCATTGCGCTGAGTAAGGAAGTGAGTCACGCTGATGGTAATTGTTACGTCTCTCTCTCTCGCAACGGTCTCGCCAACGCTGAGGCAGGAACGTGGATCGCCGTGACTAGAAACGAGAACAAGGAAGCAACATGTGCAGACAATAATAACTCGACACTTATCGACATCTAGGGAAACCGACTAGTCGCATTTGGTGGATATTCGCACGGCGTGGACATATTTAAGGCGAGTAGCAAAGAACAATTTAAGTAATTTCATTTCACTTATACAATATTTAATTTTATTTCGACATACAAAAATTATATATGAACCTATTTGAACATTTTCTTTTAAATGGTAGGTTATAGGCCTAATAAAATCATATTATTTGTGATCTCTTTAACTTAAATCGGCAGTTTCATAGAAAGTGTTGTTTCGTCCAAGCAGGTTATATCCGAGTTTTTAAGTTTTAAGAAAATTTTTATTATTCTCCCCATTCTTTTTTCAAACTTGTTTATGAGCAAAACTGTCAGATTAAATTATTGCGTGTGTTCAAGTAAAAACAGCCTAATTTTGTAATTCAAGTAATGTGATGAGTCTGACAAGAATTTTCTAAAGGGGGGGGGGGGTTTCCGCATGCAAAACCCCAAGTGCGTAATTTCAAGTGAATTGGGCAACATAATACAGGTACATATGACCATACGGGCCCCATAAAAGCCTGTACATCGCGTTGAAACGAGATATGTAGTTTAGAGCCTTCTTGGTTTCAGTGAAATAAGGTACAAACTGACTACACATACCAGACCCTCAGTTTGAACTGGGGTGTTTTTTTTTTAAAGACTTATTGTTCAGTTGTCAGCTGTAGGCTATAGAAACACATAGGTCTGTTATCATTTCAATTGGGTTTGTTTTATCCTCCCACATTATCTAACTGTAAAACTACAATGGGCTAGTTTTCGATAAGCAATGTTGTTCTAGATCAGATTGTAAACAAAGAGATGGTAAACATGCCATTTGGAGACTCCACAATATGAAGTTGGCTGTTATTGCAGGTGTATCTATATATCTCTATCTATCTATATATCTCTATCTATCTATCTATAAATCTATCTATATATATATATATATATATACACACACACTAATTTTCAACATGTCATGCCACTAATTTGCGTTAACTATAGTGGGAAGAAATGATCAAATACACTATTACGTTAGTAGTCCAATGGAATGACTATTCCGTTATTGTTTCACTGGTGACACCGCTAAAAGAACTCTCTCCGGGTCTGTAGTTGTATTGCTGACATGTTACATTACAGTCACTGTGGAGAGATTTTGGAAAATTAACCAAAATATCCCATCGTGGGGTGGGTGGTCAGGGAGCAATTCTCCTTCAAGGCCAAACGTAGAGTCAGAAATGCTGAGAACAGGAAATCCCACCGTACCTGTAGCCAAATGACTTGAGTTTAACAGATTGCCTGTGGTCCCGGTCGGCCCTGCGTATCTGACAAAATGAGCTGAAGGACACAGAGGGCTTTATAAAGTGTGAGGGCACAGCACAAACTGTTCTAGTGAAAATATTCCCATTTGAACACTGGAACCGTAGTGTTACACTGCCTCTGATAGCAGTGTCATGGTCACTGCCTGCATACCTCATCCTGTGTTCTCATGTGCTACTACAGGCTATTTTCTTCTTAGGAATCAAGTACACTTACAGTTTACATGGACAGCTGTTAGAGAAAAATCATGTTTGTGTTTTCACATTAGCAAACAAATGCTTGCGAGTCTACTGATAACATTGATGGTCGTGACCTCAATGTATTTAACAAAGGGTCACGACTTCTTTTTTTAATTTTATTTTATTTTTTAAAAAAGGTTTCTTGTATTTCAGTTAAGAGTTGCCACTTGCTTGTGAGAAGCTTGATAGATGTGCTCTCAGAGAGGAGGGGGAGAGCAGCCGGAGATGTTTCTGTTATCTTATCTCCAATACATTGTGAAGGAAAACAGAGCATTGTTGCAAAACACACCCAAACCTATATAAACCAAGGTATGGAGAAAGGTTCTTGCTCTTCCATGCTCATTGCTGTGTTGAACCCAAATGCATTTTTATTAAAGGAAACTGCTGATCCACGATTTTGGTTGTGTCTTTGGAAATTATCTAACAACAGCATTTAGCAGACGCTTTTATCCAAAGCCACTTACAATCAGCACATTTGTCAACAGTTGAACCGGTTAAACACCAGTTATTGCAAGCAAACAACATTCTCCTAGAATAAAGACCGCATCGTGTAATCAGGTTACTTCACTTACGCATTTTTGCCAGCAATCTAAATTCCGGCAAAGTGCTTTATATTCTAAGAGCTGATCTAGCAGAGTAGAAGGGAGAGGAACGAGGATTTTTTTTAACGTATATTAAAGCTAGTGAACAAAAATAAACTGCTAACACACTAAAAGAGATTTCCTGTTATTCTGAAACATAGGCCGTTTTGAAGTCTGTGATCGACAGTAGCTAGGCCAAAATCAGGCATGTGGCTGTAATGGTATGACTTCCAGCAAATAATAATTTCCTCTCACAACACATTACACACACACCATGGTGAAATTGTGGCCTGCTTTTTGGTTTCTTGACATCGTGCAAGTGCAGTCACAATAACAAATGGCTCCAACACAGCAGAACAACCCGGGACGTTTGTGACCGCACAGTGCCCGGTGCGTGGACTCTCTGTATGGAGCGCTGTCGTTATCCGTACCAGTGCACCCAGCACTACACATCGTTGGGGATAAACTAATAGACACAGGCATGCTGGGAAAAGAGAAACCTCTCCCTTCAGGAGGTGCATGTTTGCTTCTCTGAAATGCATTGCTTGCATGTCAACATGGCAGTACAGGTTTACATATTGTTGACTATTGTCAGATCAAAAATAAAATCCACATTCAGTACATCTGGGCCAACCGAAACGTGCTTCCTATTCCCAGCCATTAAACGACGTGTATAGACAATGTATGCATGTGTATACATGAGCAAATGATTTGATGAAAGACCTGTAAGTTACTCATTTACTATATTTCCCTGAAGGGATTCATAAAGTACCTGCATGCGCGCGTATACCTTCCTCCCAGCGTGTCACTCAACACTGGCCAGCCGAGCACAAAAATAACCACAATTTCGCATAAATATTCTTTCCACAGAAGCCATGAAAGAAGAGGTGAGTGCCGGCGTGCACTTCCTGAAACGCCTCGCTTTGGAGCGCGGCGGGTTGGATGAGTCCAAGGCGGATGTGTTTGCTGAGAAGTTACAGCAACTTCTACATGATAAATATGATCAACATTGGTACCCCAGCTGTCCCAGCAAAGGGCAGGGTTTCAGGTAAATGGTCAGAGGAAAACTAAAAAGCAGCACAGCTGTCGCATAAAGAATACTCACTTTTGCCTGATTCCAATTATTTGGAATATGAGATTTTACACACACACACACACACACACACACACACACACACACGAAACAAACAATATTGTCTAATATTGTGTTTCCACATTAAGGCATTTATAATTGAATCGGGTTAGAACTGTGTTTTTCTACCTCTGTCTAATATAGAAACACGGTTCCACAGCCCCAGAGGGGAAAGGAACGCACCTGACCTTTCACCCTCTGACCTTTTGACAGATGCATCAGGATGAATAACGCAACGCAGTGCGATGGAACCATCCTGGAGGCCTGTGAAGCGTGCGAGCTCGCGCCCGCTGACCTGGGCCTCCCATGTGAGCTCACGGTGTGGATAGATCCCTTGGAGGTGTCGGCAAGGTGAGTCCCCCCCGAGACAGGCGGGGAGCGGCAGGTAGGCTCGGCAGAACGACTGTGTCATCGTGAACCATTGCTGTGTGGTGAGGAAAGGGGACCGTTTCTGGGGTTTCATTTGGCCTTGTGCCGCCTCCAATCCCTCTGCACAGATCCGGGGAGAACTGTCGGCCCTTCACCGTCGCTCGCTTCACGGAGGAGGGAGAGCGGGGGGCCAAGAGAGAGCGAGGCGCGGCGCGTTCGGGGAACCACGACACGTCCGACTACCACTCTGCCACCTCGTCCGACTGCAGCTCAGACTCGTCCAGCGACGCGGAGGAGGAGGAGAAGGAGGAGGAGGAGGAGGGCGGGGCCGGTCGGGACTCGGAACACAACGGGAAGCGGACGGAAGCGACGCACGGCGAGGCGTGTGGCGTAACTATGGTGCCCGGAGGGCGCAGCCGGCTTCTGAAGAGAAGTGGACCGAGCAAGCACACAGCCTGTGAACATGTGGTGGGTACTTCCCCCCAGGGACCCCTCTACCTAGCTCAGGCCTGACAGCAGTGTGTGCGTCTGTGGAACAGAACAGATTGATCAGATACACTGACAGCAGCATTCACTCCACTCACGCTCGTGGGTGAGATCTTTAGATAGTTTGACGCTTTTGACATAAGCCACACGACACTTCCCCCCCCCCCCCCCTTAGCAAGATTACTGTCAAGGTAGTTATAATAGATGGGTCATGTTTGAATTGCATGAAACCTGTCAACACCGGAGCAAAACACATTATAGGTTAGTTAGTGTAACGCAGGAGGGCAGCAGTCCTAAGGAACCCCCCCCCCCAAGCTGATTTACGGCCCCCAAACACAACAGGAGTTTTGATCTGCCAGGCATCTTGGTTCCCAACTCGGTTACAACGCCTAACTCGGGACCTCCTGTAATGACCCCTCTTCCCCCCCATCCCACAGTGGTTAAACTGACTTTTCTTTGGCAACTTTCATCAAGATAGTCGGTTCCAGTTTGTCTACTTGTCTTTAACCCCCTAAAGCCCAGGAGGAGCTTTAGTGTTCAGATAACTCCACTTTAGATTATAATAGACTATGGAGGTGTACCGTAAAAGTGTCACTGCTATCATGAAAATCTGTCCAAACGTTTATAACGGCTGTATCAACAATCGGGATTTCGGGGGGAAATGACTAGGGGGGGGAACGTAACCGTGCCGGTAATTGTCGTCATTAAATGTACGTCTTTAACCTCTGACCCCGCCATTCTCCCCCCCCCGGGCAGCTTCCCGCCGGTATCCAGTACTTCTACCACCCAGCCCCGCCGTGGTCGCCCTACAAGAAGAGTGCCCCGGTGTTCCTGACGGCGGTGTGCACAGCCCTGCCTGCGCACGTGTTCGGCTACTACGTCGTGCACCAGCCTCCTCGATTCATCGTGCCCCGGGCCACGCTGCAGCCCTGGGGGGGCGGCGAAGGCATAGGGCGCTGGGGGGCGCTGGGGGGCGCTGAGGATCCCCCAGGGGCATCGCGTAAGCCAACGGAGCGGAGCCAATCGCAGCGGAGAACCAAGTCGTCTTTTGGCGTCTATTAAATATGATCTCTCTTTTAGTTTTCAGATAGAAAAAAAATGTGCAGTGGTCTCTTACATTTTAAAAAAAAGTAAGAGA
>JAOEHI010003058.1:0-11073 GCA_025447815.1 Percopsis transmontana
TGTTTCAATGAACTCTTTATTTATCTCTTTATTTATATATATATTTTTTTTTAATCGTATTATTATTTTTTTATATTATATAAAACATGCACTGAATATGGACGCAGCAGAAATTCAGGTTATCACATACCTTTGTCCGAGTTGTCATAGCCAATGTGTCGAATAGTGTCTCTCACCACCTTCTGATAGTCCACAACAGCCCGAGATGTTATCTCACCACAGAGAAGCACCATGCCAGTCTTACACACCGTCTCTGGTTCAGAAATATAGTGCATTTAATGCTTAATATTACTTTTCCTGGTGCAAATCCCAGAGCTCTTTCTTGGAATGTGTTGAAACCTCCACATTGTTTGTACTCTACTGTCCTCTGCTGGAGGAATAAAAGCAGCTACTCACCACAAGCTACCTTCGCATCTGGGTCTTGCTTCAGGTGAGCGTCGAGCACCGCGTCACTGATCTGGTCACATATTTTATCTGAAAACCACAAGAAGGACTTTTTGCCCATCATAATTTATGTCTGTTCCATCGCCTGACCTTTTGCCGCACGTCATCCGTGTAGAGCTACAAAATATCAGATTTCGACCCTTCCATCAGACTACTACATACAGCTTGTATTAAAAGCTGCAGATCTATGAATAGCCTTGGTTTCTTAGAGGTGTGTCACTGTAGCTTGCTATGCCACATAGTAGAGCAAGTAGGCCTACTTCAGAATCACAGGATCTCTTCTTCTTAGCATCTATTTGAATGAATCTAGTAATATGTTTAATGTTTAATGTTTTAATATGTTTTAAATGACATTGCACAGATTGAATCCTGTAACAAAAATTGCAACTCCGTCTTATGAAGGTATTTTACTACATATGCTATTGTCCTGTAGGTCTACTGTTATAGACTGATAATTAGAAGAAATGTAGTGTAGTGTTGTACACAGTACAGCACAGTAGTATATGTGTCACATGTGCCATATTTAGGCTATTGAGTGGAGCATGTACAGGGATCCTCCAAGTCTATTCTAAGTGGGAGGACATTGCTAGTGACTCAATAAACCTACTGGACTTGTAAAGTTTGTTAAAGGTTACTGAACCCAAATAACTGACTCCAACTGAAACCACACCTTTCAGTTCACATCAGAATTATGCACAGCGATGGTTTTAAGTAAGAACACAGTTGGCAGGAGACGATGTGTCAGAGGTGTGACTACAGATTTAATCCATTTACTGTATTCCTGTCACAGGCAGATACTAGTGGTTTCTCTTTGCTTTGTGGTGCACTGGAACAATCCACTTAGCCGTCTATGGTGTAAACATTTGATTCTAAATACAGCACGTGCTGTGGGGCCCTCAAACACCACTTTATCGTGTTGTGCAATGGCATGCGTGACTTGTGATATAGTTTACAAATCACTAAAAACACAAAAAGGGACTAATGAAACCATATATCATTTTTCAGAAAGAGCTATGAGGTCATTCTGACCCTGTGCCGGGCTGCAAGCCGCGTGGAGGGTTTCTCTAGAGAAATACCTTAGGGAATTGTACTCACCGGGGTGTCCCTCGCCCACAGACTCTGAAGTAAACATGAAGGAGCCATCGTTGTGATTGTAGTCATACGTCCCGTCCGCTGAGCCATTCATCCTGTCCCCCTTCCCAAACGCTTTGAAACCAGAGGGGAGATAACACAGTCGACACGTGGGGAGCTGGAGAGACCCTGGGACTGCCCTTGTGTTCTTATCAGGAATGGATAGTGAGCGGGAGACAGAGCGGACAGGAGAGGCTTTGACGGCACCTTTACCAGCAAGAATCCAGTCTAATCACTCCCCCCTTGTAGGGACTGCACCCCAAAAAACCCTGCACTATATAAAGGACAAGGCAACACACACACACTCACGCGCGCACACGCTCGTGCTCACATGGGGGAGGGGGGGCCATGTGAACTGGCGGGCTTGACCATTTGGAGGGGAGGAAAGGGAGGGAGGGATTAGATTTTTTTTCCCCCCACTGTCAAAACTTGTTATTTAACTCTTCGTGTGCTGAACGTTCTCACTTGGTCACAAGTGTTCCCGGCAGCTGAGCCAATCAAAATCTAATCCCGGTTCAAAAAGACATTCCAGAACATAGGAGCATGACACAACAGTGGAACATAAAAATAAAAAAAAAACATAATTCTCATCTCATTTCATCCAAGGGTTACTTAGAGGCTCTCCCCAGCCCGGCCAATTTAAGCAGTCTGAGTCCAGATAGGGCCCCTGAGTTTCCTGTTTGGACGTCTATTGCTAGGTACACAGAGCCCTCTAGGGTTTCTCTGCTGCCCTGCCGTTCAGCTTGTTGCCTTGACATTGCCAATGCAGTGCAGTGTATACACACACTACAGTATAAAGCATACTGTATAGTATATATAGTATGTGCTTGTGCAGGATGTGGCGGTGTTATTAGCTACTTGAAGTGCAGCTCCTGAATGAAGCCTAGGGCTCAGGGTGTTGGTGATATGATCTGCTGCACGGCCGCGGAGCAGTGCCACTGTGCTAAGATCCGTTTCCTCTCCACTAGTTCTGGGGAATGTGGCAGCTGCACGGAGTGTCGTCCGCACCAGTACATCTCAGCACATTCCTCACCGGCCGGCCTGCAGTCATTCTCCTGATGTGTAACCCGAATATACAATGGACGTTCATGGTTAGGATGATTGAAGCTGAAGTTTGTAACAAATTACCAATAGGCCAAATCAAAACAGATATGGCATATTGTTTATTGATTATTCAAAGTGTACTTGAATTTCGAGTTGAATTCAGTAAAAAAGCACTGGGTTGAATCCATTTCAGTTGTCAATAGTATACTAAAGACTTAAAATTATAATTGTATTATGTGAAAAATTGTTGCCCTGTTCACGTTTTATTGGCTACTGAGCCAGAGAGAATGTTGAGGCTTGTGAAGAACACAGTGTTAGTAACCTATTCAAGATTAAATATTGTTCAAATATTGTTCAGAAATAGAATATTAATGATCAGCATTAGATGCAACAAAGCCTATCCAGACGCTCAACAAGATAAAATTCCTTTAAAAGAAATTCCTTCATTCACTTGCTAAAGTGGCTGGTTGCAATATTACTATCCTCATAGCAGGTTTATGGATAAAATAATGAAATAATAAAACAATAAAAACGTGTGTTTGGAATACATGGGTTAAAAAAAGTATCTTGGTCAAGCGAGTATTACAAAATACAATAAAATAAATTGCTTGTGGCAAAGGTCAAATATGCTGTTAGTTCCTGTCTGTAGAGGGCAGTATTAGATAAAAGTTTGTGTATTTAACTCAGACATAATCTACCCAGTTATATAATGAGGTAAAATAAGTTTATTATCAATTTTACATTTTTCATCTATATTTGTTGTTGTATGCTACTGTATGGTACTTAAATGCAGAGTTGATACCTACCTGATAGGCTACTGTAGGTCGGTCACAGCTGTTGAATCTGGTGGGAGGAATTGTTGTTTTGTCTGGTTTGTGCAATATGTATAAATAATCAGACTATATCTGAACCAGCAGGATAAATAGGGCAAAGGGTGATTCATTATTCATATGACTTTCTAGTGGCGCCCAGATAAAGATGGCGTCAGTATGATTAATCCCAGCTGCATCTAATCGAGGCGTGTGTAAACAGTATTGAAAGAAAGAAAAGTTCACGGATGATTGAATTATCAGGCATTTAAAATTGCCGTAACCGAGATAGTTTCATAAAGGGAGGCCAAGCGTTCAGTGAGCTACTTGGTTCCTCGGAATTTCACGCAGTAGCCCATGGATAGAGAAACCTGTCGGTAGTGAATTATAGTGATTCTGGGCAGACTGGTGACAATGGCTTTGATAGTCAGCGTCGTGACCAGGGTCGGCGCGTTAATTACCAATATTTTGAACCTTTTTACTGATGTGTTTATGACATCGCCGCTGAGGGCCACACTTAAACATTTAGAAGAGGTTGAACTTAAACGTTTGAAAGGAGGTAAGAACTTTCCTTTTGTTTATGTAGCTACTGCTGGAGTAGCCTAATCCGTATTATACAGTTCAATTTTGTTTAGTGTTGTGTGCCCTTGATGTTGTGTTTTCGGTAGAGAACACCAAATAGCCTGCTGGAGCTTAGCCTATATGTTCAGTCACTCTGGTCTATTGCACATTCTCCTCCTTCACACAATTGTTTCCTCAGACAAAAGGGTCTTCAAAGCCAAAAGTCTCTGGGAAAACAATGGGGCTGTGATCATGGCAGTACGGCGGCCCGGATGATTTTTGTGCAGAGAGGTAATATGTCAGCAATATTCTGTTTTGAATAGATGTGTTATGCTGTCTGCACATGACCTGATCAAGTGTTTTTTTTGGGGTTTTTTTTGTTTTTTTTTTTGTTTTTTTTTTAGTTCCAAGTATGTATCCACATGGGATAACTTAGTTCCATGGCAGCACAAATGAAGTTAATGCAACTTTGTTTCCTTTTATTTTATCTCCTGGCCCAGGAGGCTGCAGAGCTGTCCTCTCTGAAACCCCAACTCGATGAGATTGGGGTCTCTCTGTATGCCGTCGTCAAGGAGGACATCGGCACAGAGATCCAGACCTTCAGACCATACTTCAGTGGTGAAATCTTCCTGGATGAAAAGGTGAGTCACACTTCTAATGTACAGTCCTATCTTGGCCAGGTCTCCCTTGCAAAAGAGATTTTTAATCTCAATGGGCTTCTCCTGGTTAAATAAAGGATAAATAAAAAAAAACAGTGGTCCTTTATCATTATTTACCATATATATAAAGTCACTTTAAATGATGCGTTATTTCCACCCTTATTTAAGAGTGGAATATGGAATATGTGGAATATGGAGTGGAACATGTGGAAATTCCATGGAATATGGAATATGTGGAAATTAGTTTACACTGAAGCCCTGTTTGTGTTCTTGCAGAGAGGCTTTTATGGGCCTCGTGTGCGCAAACTAGGTCTGCTGGCATTCCTCCGTGTGAGAGTGTGGTTGAATGGCGTGAGGGCGTTCAAGAACGGCTTCATGGGAAATGTCTTTGGGGAAGGTTTTGTCCTGGGTGGGGTGTTTGTCGTTGGACCAAGACAACAGGTAAACATTATTTACTGTTTTAGTTGTGAGATGTCTACCTAATTTTACATGGAAAATGTATTACCAATTTTTAAAACTTGAAAAACATGGTTAATTTATCTTGCTCTGCATATTTCAAACTTTCTTTCCCTTCAGGGTATCCTGCTGGAGCACAGAGAGATTGAGTTTGGGGATAAGGTCAACATTCTGGACGTCCTCAGAGCTGCCAGGAAAATGCCACAGGAGCTCATGCCATTACAGAAAAAATAATCCTCGACTATTACCACTGTAAAACGATGCCTCCATCTTGCACAATGAAACTTTTAGTTAGGAATTTGTGCAAAGGGTCACTGCTCTCTTTGGACTTCTGGGATTCCTTTTCAACTGCAGGTTGCGTGCATGTGTTGTCTCTTTAGTGTGTTTTTAATGATGGCCTGTCTCTAAACTCAACAGAAGGAGCAGGCCTGATGCCTACCACTAAAAGATGCCCTCATAGTTGTCAACTTGTACAGCCAGATAAAGGTTCTCCCAAGAACCTAGATACTCTGACCTTTTTTAAACAATAAACATCAGTGTGTAAGATTTGGTGGTTCCTTACTCATAACACTAGTTAAAGTAGGACTGGTTGATTAGTTGACTACCATAGTTGCTGTGACAAACCCAACTTCACTCAAAGCGGTTTCCTTCTTTATTATGGTTTGTACATGATTGGCTGAACTCATCCCCAAAGTCATGATATCCATTGGGGCCCTCCCACCACATGAGGCAGTCTTTGGTTATTAGATAGTGTCTTATAGGTGTTGTCCTTGACTGCACCGCAGACTAAACTGGACTCCTTTGCTGTGGAAGATCTATTGCTAACTATTAAGTGTTTTTTGGAATTAAGATGCAGTTTACAATACTTAAAGTAGACACGCTCCTGATTAGAGACACTTAAAGTACTGTAAGTGTCTCTAATCAGGAGCGTTCAGTTTGGTACTTGTGCAAACTGCAGTTCAACTGTAACATATGCCATACTGTACGAAACTGACAGCTCCAGGACTAGAGAGTGCATTGACAAATTGTAAAGAGGAAAGACTGACTTTTTTGTGTGAAAGGGAAGCACAGTCGTTGCTGATGACCTTTGTCCCTCATAAGGGCGTAGTTCCTGTTCTAAATGTCTAAGTTTACTACTGTATGTAGATTAAGGTTTTAATGGCCTAACTGACTTTTAACCAAATCTATTCTTTCTGCCTATTGGTATAAATCTTTCAAAAGTTAGCATTTTTCTCCATAAAATGTAATTGCAGCCATTGTGTGAAAGAGGGGGTGAACAATGTCTTATCATTTGCTGCAGAGCTCTCTTGGCGCTCTTAAGGGAAAAAATATTTGGAGGCAGTTCATACGGGGAGCTGAGTCATTGTGTTTTGCTAGTTTAGTGAACTCAATGTTAATAGATTTAAAGATGGTGAAAAACCATAACATTTTGTTTACCACATACTTCAGTACTTAATGTAATATAAACATGCATCATGTGATGTGACTTAAATGTGTTAACTCGAACTTCCAATGGAGGTAACTTTATGATAGAGCATACAGCATTCCTTACTCTTGCTCTGTGTAGTGCTGTCCTCCCTCCTTGAGGGGGAGCTGTTCAGTGCGTGGTGTCTGGGGATTGTGTGTACTGTGATCATCTTGATCATAGCCAACACTGACCTGCTCCTGACCAAGTCAGTCCCGGTCTCTCTGCAGCAGCTAGGGAACACTGACCTCATGACAACAACAGGAGGTAACTAAAATGAAAAATAATCTAGCACATTTATTAATTAATGTGAAATGAAAATGACAGTGTATGGAAAGCATAGATTAAAGTTACACCTCTCGATTTGTGTCTGTGTTCCCTTGGAAACCAGCGTTACAAACAAGTTGCTTTGAATGGAGACTCCAACAGTGCATGCCCCTCTCACACCTTAGGGCAGAGTGACTCCTCCACTTCTCTCTGAGCTCCTAGGTTCACCTCCTCCTCCTTAACCCCCCCCCCCCACACACACACACACACACACACACACAGTTGTCCTTTTGTTGAAAGTTTCTACATAAAATATTAAGCAAGGGTGGACTTCTGGGGACACTATGACGAAATTGAGGGGTGTACCTTTAAAACCCAAAATAGTTTGCTTTCAGTTCATGTGTTTATTGTGTGATCCTTTAGATGGAAGGACAGTGAAAGGCCGGACACTATGGGAGAGGAACGGAGCAGTGCTTCTGGTTGTGAGACGCCCCGGATGAGCCTTGTGCAGGGAGGTATGGGTGTGTTGCTGTCTTTCTTTCTTGTTTGTCTTGGTAAAGGCCAGCATTCAGAAACGGGACACATCTGGATATCCGTGTTCTTTATAGTGATGTTTTTTTAAATCTAATTCTATGCCCTTATATCCTCATTCCCCATTGTGCTCCACTCAACCCCAGGCGTGCCATAGAACAAACTGTTGGAAACGCTCAGATAGTGTGTATTGCATGTGTTGGTGAGTAGCTGTGTAAAGGGTGAATTACAGCTTCTGAATTACACTAGCATATAGATCTATTCCTGCAGATGATTTGAGGGACGTACTCTACAGTTTTTTTTTTCTTACCCTATAGAGTTACTCTTTGATAAAAACCAGCAGATTAGCCTCTGCTAATGTCCATTTCCATTTGCTTCAGGAGGCCGCAGAGCTGTCCTCTCTGAAACCCCAGCTGGATGAGCTTGGGGTCCCGCTGTACGTTGTGGTAAAGGAGGACATATGCACCGAGCTACAGAACTTCAGACAGTACTACAGTGGAGATATCTTTGTGGATTAGGGGGTGTGTTTATACAGTAATTATATGGATTTATCTCTGTCAGCAACTAATGCTGATTAAGAGAATAATCTCTCTTTTGTGATTTTAATCTCATTCATTTGTGGCTTTCTTTCAATTTCTTAATCTACAGCAGTGTTTTTATGGCCCTAAATTGTGGGGCCTGTGTCTTGGCCTTTTGCGTTTTGGCGTGCTGCGAAACCTGGTCTGTGCTCACAAAAAGGGCTACAAGGGCAACAAAAATGGAGAAGGTTTTATTCTGGGAGGCTTGTATGTGATGGGAGCAGAGAAACAGGTAACTTATATGTATATTTTATGTATGTATACAGTATATCGTTTTTTAACCCAACTTCGGTCATTCTGTACACCAGCACTGAAACTCAGCACAAACTGATTGTATAGTTTTTGTTGTTCTCAGGGTATTCTACTGGAACACAGGGAGGAGGAATTTGGAAACAGAGCTGAACTTTCTTCCATCCTGGAGGAAGCCAAGAAAAATGCTAAAAGTCGATAGAAAAAATTCTAAATATTATCAAAATGCATGGACAAAGTCAAGACCACAGGGTATGATAACTATTTAGCTATTCATTCCTTTACCTATTTACTTCTGTTATTGTTAGGCCTACTCTTATTTTTAGGATAGGGATAATGCCTTGCTTATAATAAACCATTGCATCTGGCATTTTTAATGTTGTAGTACTTTGGTGTGTCCATGATGGCCTGTGTCTAAACAACTGTGGAGGCAGACCTGATTATTTTAACTCCTAGTCATACCATAGCATTAAAAATGACAGCAGATATGCAGTGAATGACCAATGTGTCAAGAAGTGGAAGTGTTATCATAATGAAATAAACAGACTTGTGGAATTAGGTTGCATGTGTTTTTTCCCTCCAAATAAATATTCGTTGACTTAAACATTTACTTAATTGTAAAAAGAATGATCTGGGGAATGATTGGCATAATTAGTACCCACACAAACAACGTCTTAATTCATATCCCTACCGGCCAATCAGCTCGGGGTGTAGGCGGACTTTTGTTGGTGAAAGAAATGTCCCAGGTGAGTCAGGTCATTTTGCACAACATGGACACAGGTAAGCTAACTAGCCCAATTTACATCTTTGTGGAATACGATTTTAAAACGATGTCATGTAAAGCTATACCTTGTGTGTAATTTTTGTAGTGAATTTCTTATCCTTTGCCACATGCGTTGATTTGGCTTTAAAAGAAATACCCAACACAAAACTGTTTTTGTTCCTTGAAAGCCAGAAAGAATGCGTGTGAATGCATTCTTAACGCTTATGTATGTTGTTATTACATGTAAGTAAACATAGTCGTCATACAACGAATGCTAATTTAAAGGTAAAACTTGCGAATACCGATGTAATATTGTTCAAGTAAACTTTAGTCACAAGTAAAATAGAAGTGAAGAGGATCCGGCCTGGGTAATATTAGCCTATGTTGTTCGATGAGAATGTTATTTCGCAAGCGTTAAGCTTCGCTGTCCCAGGTCCTGAAGTGCGTGTGGGGAATCCCTGTACGTGACGACACGAGGGCACACTTATCACACATTGGGTTAAGTTTAGTGACAGGTATCCATGGCATCGCCACCATGTGACATCCTGACTGTAAGTGGGTCAGCTAGCGGAAGGACTACTAAGATATAGCTAGGCCTACTACCTGTTAAATCCCACTTCAGCCTACTAAACACGTTGGCTACTGCTGTTGCCACTAATGTGAAACGTAAAAGAATGATAGTAGCATATCTACAGGCTTAATACCTATTAGAGTTTATATGACAAACAGAACGGCTAGTTGACTAGTATGCACATTTAACTGAGGTGTGCACATTTAACTAGTATGCACATTTAAAAACCTAAATGTATTTATTTTTATCTGAGGCAGGTTAGTGAGATGCACCATGGGCAGGAATGGACCATATTGTGACTCCAAGGAGCCAGAGAATCAGCCGTCATGTCACAAATCAATTTGCACAGGTGAGTAACGTTATCCTGCCATGTCTAGTTAACAAGGGCCAGAGATGTACTGGCTATTAAATCTTCAATACAATTAACTCACTTTTAGCAAATGACAAATGGTAAATAGGCTATCTCATGTATACCTAAATGCAGTAAACCATTATGGCGTCACCCAGGCTGAGAAAGACCCTTATGATCCCCTCTTCCCCACTGCTGAAATCTCCAGCAGGCTCTTCCGCCCAGCGCTGAGCCCCCGGTGGAGTGTGTGTGAAAGGGGAGCACGGCGGTGGTTATGGCTCATTCCTCCAATCCCCCGTCCCGCAGGGAGGGGACCCAGGGCTCACACACGGCTACCCGCAACCTGCTGCGCAAGAAGGAACAGCGACGCCGCGGGTTACGCTCCTCCTCGCCCATGGGCCGGGTCATCCTCATCAACTCCCCCGTGGATGGTAAGGGGCCAGCTGTGAGTGTCACTGCATGCTGCAGTGCATTATGGGCCGGGGGACTTGTGCTTTGTGTTTCACTGTACTGTTTTGGAGGGCATAGCCAAGTTCAGACCAGTTAAAGGTAAACTTCTTGATTGTGTTATAGAGAAACCTCACCCCCCCGAACCCAAATCTTCTGCAATTTTTTAATCCCACACAAATAGTAGTAGGAGGAAGGGTAGAGAGTAGTGCAAGCCTATGAGCGCTATAGGGGAGGAGTAGAGGGGACCACACCCAAGAGTTCCAAAACCAAAAAGCCCAGCTGTACAGTGACACTGGGGCATGATAGGACGCATTTGAACTCCCTGTGTGTCTGTGTGCCTGGCCTGTGTGAGGCGGGGATGAGAGCGAGGACATCCACACCATCACGGTGGACAAGAGCGCGGATGGCCGGCTGGGCTTCAGCGTGCGCGGGGGCTCAGAACACGGCCTCAGCATCTTTGTCAGCAAGGTGGAGGATGACAGCACGGCAGGTAAACACAACGTTTACCCCCTGTAGTCCCTTTAAGAGTTCCTGCCTGTTATGCTTTTTTTTGGGGGGGTTTCCTCTAGCCTGATTGGAGGATAAATGGTGTTGGTGTTGAATCCACTTAGTATGCTGCTGTGTCGCCTATTGGGCTCTCTGTTTTGAGGGAGGTTGTGCGGGGGGGGGGGGGGGGCAAAAATAAATAAAGTAACAAAAAATTAATTTTATTTTTTAAAAATATAATAAAACTCGCCAAACAACCA
>JAOEHI010003059.1:0-11071 GCA_025447815.1 Percopsis transmontana
TCCTCCGCCGAACCCCTAAGACTGACTCACCGAACCCCTGGGGTTCGATCGAACCCAGGTTAAGAACCACTGATCCAAGCCTTTGACACATTTGACGCGTTTCTAAATAAAAAAACGTAAGCTATTTACAAATGTACATAGCCAATATCATATTGTTAAGGGTACGCTCCTCGGCTATAGCACCCTCGGAACCCCAAATTCCTTCCCCAGTTTGTATTTAAAGTACCACTATGCACATGGGTTCAGGGGGAGGGGTAGAGAAGTGATCGCTAATCATTATTACGTTGTTGGATGTTTTTATTGTATTTTAAAAAGAACATTTTTGTTTAGCGTTGTTTTTATTCTATTTCTTGATTCATTTATTTCATTTACGTTACATTAATTGGGATAAATTGATATATTATTGTGGCGTTCCCATAGAGTGTTTCGCACTTAGCATTGTTGTCATGTGTAATCTTGATAGGCAAACCTCTACACCAATCAATATACTCTGTTGCAGTGCATTAAGCCAATCAAAATCAGTAGAACTGGTGTGGGTGGGGATTATGCAGGAAGGACGTCTTGGTTTAGAAGCAGAGTCCATTAATACGACTGGGGGGAAAGAAAAATAATATTTCTCGATATCGCGAATATTTACTTAAAAGAACCATGGTTTCACACTCTATCGCTCTTCCGATGATCTGTTTCACCACGTTATGGGGCTTAGTTGGGATTGTTGCTCCGTTTCTAGTGCCTAAAGGACCCAACCGAGGGTATGTAACGCTACCGTTATCGACATTATAACGATGGTTGTATGCTATCCTAATCGATCAGTTGCACTCGCTGCATTTAATGCTACACTACACATTTTCTATGGCTACATTTTCTATGTGCCCTGCACACATGCAATGCAAATGCATCCGTGTCTTCCTGACATGGTGAGGCTTGGGATGAGATTGATGCAGGCCTAGTGCATCCCGAGCGCCGGGGATCCGCGGACCGCTAGAGGCCGTTTGAGTTACTACAGCAGGTCCATTGAACTCTCCCCATTGGTTCTTCTGTATTATTGCATACAAAACTTACTAATTCATGATGTCAGTTCACCAGGAGAATATATTTCCTAGTATGTAAAATGTATTAGCAGTATGTGGCAAGAATATAATGTATAGTGTTATTACTTTACCTGAGAGGAAATGTGACGATAAATGTCACCTTTAGCGGAGTGTATGCAGTCCATATTAGAGAGAGAGAGGTGTGTTATAACTGGCTGTGATATTTACATACTTAATATAACCTTGTGATTCCTTTCACAGGGTCATAATTACCTGCCTGATTCTGACGGCCGTCTGTTGCTATTTATTGTGAGTAATGTTGTGAGCAAGTGTGGTACAAAAGAAGCAATACGGTTGGAAGGAAAATCCACTACTGACCTAATTAAACAGACATTATCTGATCAAACAAATCAACAGAAATTCAAAAAATTATCATCGTACCCCCCCCCCCCAAAAAAAAAAACACAAGACAAAAGACAAAAACACATGAAAATACAAACAAAATATGCTGTCCTTATCCACATAGTTGAGGTCATTTAGTTTGTCAGTCTCTCTGTCTGTTTTTCTCTATTTCTGTGTTCCATTTGGTCTCTATCTTATTTTTCTTCTCTCTATCTCACTTTAGCTGGTTGATAGCCATCCTGGCCCAGACCAACCCTCTATTTGGCCCTCAGCTCAAGAATGAGACCATTTGGTATTTGCGTTACTTCTGGGAGTAAACACAGTAAGTCGTGTGTCATGGATTAAAGACTCGTTATTTTTGGAGTAAATATTTCAGGACATCATAGTTTTCCTAAAGAAATATATGAAAAAGCTTATATGCATGGATTCCTACAGTGGATCTATGCTATTTAGAAAAGTAGATCGCAATTGTTTAGCTAATTGTGAGACATGCTTTAAAAACGTTTTAGGACCAGTATTTAATTTTGAATTTGGGAACTATAGTACTGTATCAAATTACCCATTTCCAAAAAAGTTAAGTGTATTGCATTGGAATAAGTGTGTGTGTGTGTGTGTGTGTGTGTGTGTGTGTTATTCCAGGGCTGCCCAGGACATGTCCGGCATCATTCCAACTGTAAACACTGACACACCGACTCTAAACCCTATTCCCAGACTGTGAGTTTTATGGAAGACGTTACATTAAGGCACGTTTGAAAGCACTCTACTCGTATAACTACTGTATCTTCATGATTATTTGTTATTATCAGTCTTTTTCTCTCACTGTTGAACCTCTGTAACTACTATGATTACTCAGAATGCAACAACTTAGACTGTATTACACATTTATTTGTTTGGTGAAAGGATCCATATCCCGAGCTCCAGTGTGCAATCCTAAATAGTGTTTTAGGTTACAATCAAACTATATGATGCTATCATCAGGAAACTTGAACTTATTGTTTTCATTTATTTATTCTGAAAGACGGGCTCTGACACAAGGTAACGGCTTAGTGTCCACCCAGTCTGTTATATAACTGTAATCGTGTATGTACATCTGTGATGTAATTGTGTGTGTGTGTGTGTTGTGAGTGTGTGGAGTTCATTACCACAAGTGTTGGCAGAGGTCCCACTTTAACCCACTCAACCGATTCCCTCCCATTTACCCTCCCAATGGAGATCCTTGTTGCCATGGTGATCTCAATGCCATGCGTTCCAATTCTTATTCCTCTCAATGAAATCTTGTGGATTGTTGCGTATCCCTATACATAATAGTGTATGTAGGGCATAGGCAGGAATGGTGTGGAGTTGTACATCATCAAGTTCATATTATTTGCATATTGGCAACATATAAAACCTTTTACTTTAATTTCAACCCTCACTATAGACCTTACCCTCATTTTCTCTCTAAAACCTCTGCTTCAGCCAAAAAAAATAAATAATCTAAATCAATATACAGCTACTTCTTAGAAAGACCAAATTCTGTTGTTTCCTTTATCCTTCTCCATAGTTGTGGTAGTGCCTCACATTCGTCACAGAGGGGTCGACCACAGCAGACCTAGAATTGATAGAACGGTGCCATGTTGCGTTAACTGCAAGCTTAGACAGAAAAAGATTCAGTTAAGGAGAAGTTAGGCACTGGATAGTAATGCAAAATAATAATAAAAAAAGTATGTTTACTAATATAGATGATGGGTTATTGGGATGTGCAAATCTATCTGTTCTGTATGTAATTAAATCTAGTACATTTTCATGACACTGTATAAAAAAAAAACATTTGTAAATTGTTATGGTCACCATGGTAACAGAAAATGAGTGATAGATGAAAGTGCACTGTATGTAGTAATGGCTTGAAAAGACTTGTGTGCCCTTGTGCTAAATAAATGTTTCTGATGCTAGTGTGGTCTGTTGTGACTGCTTTAATTATCTCCTGGTTAGCTAGCTAACTTCAGGATTTGTTTGACCTTACCCTGGATTTTCACTTTTATTGGCATTGGTTACTTTTGCTGCACACCTGCTCGGGGGCAGTGTGTTCAGGATCATCCATAAACTGCCCCTTTATTCCCTGATGTATTGGATCCATTTTCTCCTCTAGGTTCTCTGGAAATAGCCTCACCATCCCGTGGATTGTAAGCATACGTTTTGATGGCAAGGGTGATCCCCATCCCATGTGCCTTCCCTAAATGCCCTGGCTTTCTCTGATGATTTTTTTAGTTGTCAGAGATACAGTAGCTTTTCAACATATGTTTGCTGCTTCTATTTTAACAATATTGCAAGTTTTGTTTATTGTTTCTAGTTCAGTACACCCCTTCCATATAGATTAGGTGGAAGTGGAGGCATGCCAAACTGCTTTTATCTGATATTTGCATTGTTATACCATATGGCTTAAATAAGCAGCCAGAATTACTGTATTTAATTTTATGAAGGAGGTTATATAACCTCGCTCATTTTACTAACCTGAATCATGGGGTCTTGTTCTCATGAGAGCTGTCTACACAAACATACTTAGCTTGCTACATTTTTCCTTATGACTAAAATGTGTTATGCGTGTCCAGGGGTGACAGGCGAAACGGGACCCGGGTGTTGCGCGGTGGAGTTCATCGGGTTCACTATCTACACTAAAAAGACCCAGTGGATGAAACCACGTGGCTAACGTAGATAGCCGAACCAAAGCGCGGCTCATCACTTTCGGCTACTTTCGTTAGTCACGTGGTCCGGTCCACGGTGTCCCAGTAGAAGTTCCCGCGAGTTCACGTTCTCGTTCTTTACAGTGTCCTTAAAGACGGGTCACGTGAACCCGCCCCTCTGACGTACCGTTCCGTCGATCCCGGCCATATCCGTTTTCACTGGAATTATAAACGCTTCTCTTGTGAACTCAAATGCCCTCATCTTCCGAGACCTGCACTTTATACGGCTGACATAATTCCCATTTTGATCAGGTCAGTTCTACTCACAACACTTTGTGTAGTTAGTTGAGAGCGTGTGTGATTTTAGCGTTCCAAGGGTCGTGTGTTGGAGCCATGAGATATGTAAGCAAGGCATAATAACATTATTACAAAATAACAACAAAGCATCCAGTCGTCCACGCCCTCTCTGTGTGGTCAAAAGTGGACTGAATGAAGCGTTGTCGCTGATCTGAAATAGAGTGAAGCCGGTTGTGGCAACACGTTCTATAATACAGTTGTCAGAAAATGTACAACAGGCCACAACTTTATGAAATTAAGTTCAGCAGACGCGTGATCGTGGCTGCTACTTTCTTTCATGCATTACGCGAGGCTTGTTTTCTTCTAAATGGCAGTCTTCTGTGTTAGTTATTTCGTCCTGAAGCCACACTGTTTCGTTATTTTTTATCGTCATGGGCCGACAGGGCATACTAGCTGTTGGCCAACTTAATTCCTCCTTGGATATTTGCAAAATGTTGTTGCTGTGTCGCAGTTACTCTCCATGTCAGCTCTCGCTGCGTAAAGTGGCCAGGCCGACATTACGGTGTCTGGAGGACTGTTCCTAGCCGACAGTGGACCAGACAAATAAAGGTAGCAATGGCCATATGGACACTTAATAGATAGTTTATAGATTCATGTGTCAGTGATGCGTGTCTGCGCAAATGATGCGTGTCTGTTCAAACAAAGCTTTCACATTGCGCAAAAACCTGCTCTTGTTTATTACACTATAAAAACATGTGTAGCCTTCAAATGTAACGTTAGCTGCAGACAACATTTGAACTTGTCCAATTCGAGTGGGGATAGGGCAGCACCTGCAGCTGCAGGAAAACACGGAGACGGATCAGGGTAACATTAGCCTACTTCTGATTATTTTCTCGGAACCACATTGAAATCAGACCAGGAAGAGTCGAGGTCTCTAGCAGATTACAGGATTCCATTGCAGTCTAATGGAGATTTCTAGCCCCGTGCTCTAACAATTAATATTGGACATCCGGTGGCTGTGCCGGCTGCGCCCAAGTCTATTGTGTGCGCGCCGTAGAAGAGACGGTAGGCTATACGCGACGCGGTGTATATAGGGAATGGATTAGCATGTTGGGAATGTATAAATAAACAACAATATTTTAGGTGTGGTATAAAGGACTCGCGAGAGCCCGTTCGCGTGCCATTCGGGACGCGCTGCAGTGCACTTTCCCCGGATAGTGGATTATTCTCGATGCTCCATGGTCCCGGTGTTTTAAACGGTTAAACCACCATTGGGTGTTCGTGAATTGTTGCGAAGAACACGGCACTGGCACGCGGTGAGGCGTGGGAGGTACGGTCTACTTTCTCGTGCCCAGACTGGTGTTGGAGGCACAAGGACACGGGGAGGAGAGACTTGGGGCACCGGCCACGATTTTTTTGTTGGCGATAAATTCTCTGTAGCGATACAAGATCTAGGGAATTCGGGTTTTAAATGCAAAACTACTGAAATGTGGGCGAATTGCTGATTTATTAGGCGGCGCACAGTCCTTTGTCTGTCGCCCGCGATTAGGTCTTAATTTGGCAAATTGGCTTCGCAGACAGACCACCACCCCCCTCCCCAGCGTTTCGCGCTTCCCGTTATTCGCCGTGGTTCCCACGCGCGACCATTCCATGCTTAGAGCCAGGCCAGCCTTGTGGGTGGGGGGGGGGGGGGGCTGGTTGTTAGTGGCCTCATGGTCTCCCGCTCCTCTGACGTCCGGCTGTCTTGGAGCATCTGAGGTGTTTTTGGTGTATCTGGTCGAACCAAGAAGGTTGAATGTAACAGAGGTGCTCACTGTAACAGGCACACAGTGGCTTTTTGCCTGGCTGTCACATTAAAGTAGGCCTAATTATTTCCACTTTTTAAAGAGATGATTAGAGCTATGGGTGATCTGTGTTTGGCAGGGTCATGGCGATGCCTTGTAGATTTTCTGTAGAATCTCTTCTCTTTTCGCAACCTAATGCAAGGCCTGCCCTAGTCACCGGCCTTTGGACTGAGGTTATGTTATATCAACAGTCAACACACAATAAATGATTGATAGCTTGTTATTTTTCTAATGCATACCTGACTCACAAATGGGAGGCATTTCATGGACACTGCAGTGCAAACATGTAGTCTACATTTTTTATGTTGGGCCCGGCTATATAAGACCAAATTTAACCTGACTCAGTTGGAGGTTATTGAAAATACTTTTATTTTTGGCTTGCCGAACTGCTGATATTTGATGTTTTTTCCTATATTTGTATTTATTTTAGGATGCAAACATGTTTAAAACACATGCTTGAAACTTGCCAAGTAAATTGGAACATACAGGGATTGCATTTGGAAAGACTTTACAGAGGGGCTGTAAATAAATAAAGTATATAAATAAATATTCAATATTTCGTTTGAGAACAGGATTATTGAATACAATTATGCAGTAGGTCTTATTAATAGTGAATAAATATGCATATAAATGTGCTCATATATACATTCAAATGTGGGAAATGTGTCAATTTAAGCATAAATGATGAGCAGCAGCATTGCAAGAGTGTGTGTGTTTGTGTGTGTGTGTGTGTGTGTGTGTGTGTGTGTGTGTGGATGGAGGGTGTGGTGGATGGGTGAACTAGTCCAGGCACCACTGAGGTGCAGGGGGGGGGTCTTATTTGTGAGCCCCACAGCCATGTGAATGACCCAGTTGGGATGGGCAGAGTTTCTGGCCTTGATAAGTCAGCAGCCTCTTTCGAGAGGGCAGTGTCTCCAACGTGTGACGTCTGGGCCAGGGTACGAAGGGTCAGCCATGACCCTAGTCCTGGAGGTGCACTTGGCAGCTGCTCACCTTCTCTGCAGACCGGACGGTCACCGGAGGGGAGGGTGCTCTCTGTGATGGCCGCGGCGTGTACATTGGACACCGTGTCCTGTGGCTGGATGGCCCCAGGACACGGACTGTATCCTTTCTCGGTGAGGAAGCCGATGTTAAGCTCCTCCCTGAGGTCCAACGTCCACTGCTGTCTCTACAGATGGTGTTGTGCTGGCGTGTGGAGCTGGCGAAGGGTCCAGTGGAGTCCAGGGGAGTCCTACAGACCTGTTGGCTCTGTAGGCCAACTGCATAGTCAGCAGCACGAGGCGCTCAAAGGTCCTCCAAGGACAACAGACCCATTGCCTTCAACATCTGCGGTAAGGTTACCGCAGATGTTGAAGGCAATGGGTCTGTTGTCGTCCGGACTTGTGATCCTCGGGTGGTGGTGAAGGATAGGAATCATTTAGGAAACCTGCATACTTCCAGTGAGGAGTAGAAATGATGGGTGAAGACTGGAGACAGCTGGCCTGCACAGTGTTTCAGTGTGTAGTATTGGTCTGTAACAATAGGTTAGAACAAGTAGTAGCGATACTAGTAATAATAGTGATAAATACAGCTAACAAACAGTGTATAGGGGCCATTATCACAAACATCCACCACTTACTTATCTGCCTATTAGTGCTGCTGCTACCGAACAACCTGCAACTGTAAGAATTGGTGTACACAGTATGCAGGCAGTGCCTGTTTTCGCCAACGCCAACAAGCTATTCTGCCAAATAACCACCCAGCCAAACCTCATTTCCTCATTCTTGCATGCCCGAGGTCAGAAAACATATCATGGCATTGTTTAGCAGCTACTGAGCCTAGGTCAGTATGAACAGTCTCCTCCCTGTTCTCTCTTGGCCAGTGTTGTTGCTATCTGCACTGACTGTGGACTTGCTCTGTGTTTCATCATTCCCCAGGCTGAGAGGTTTACCTTCAGTACTGGTGCCAAGCCCTATCAGGTCTTACAGCATATTCGTAGCCTCCTCTCCTCTCCTCAGCCATCCTTTCCTCTCCTTTCCTCTCCTTTCCTCTCCTCTCCTCTTCTCCTCTCCTCTCCCCAGCTCCCCCCTGGTTTTAGGCAACCGTTTTCCCATCTGTGCCAACTTCTGTCCAGCTGTCCTTCTGGAACATGCACTGTTTTGCATCAAGGGAGTTTGTAGGGTTCAATTTCTGGTCAAACTGCTTGTCATAAATAAGCAATGCATTAAAAAGATAGGCTTGGATAATGGAAAGGTGCCTGGCTCTAGACTGCTTTAAAATAGCTTAGCCTTTCATGTACAGCAGCTTAGCCTTTTATTGTTCTCAAACTGTGGGTTAAGAGATTTTGCAAGATGCTTTTAGGAGTGTGTTTTCACAGTATTTCTATTGTATTTTTTTTATTTTGCTGGGTTATTTATGCAATGTATAAACCGTTTAATATTTATGGTTGTTTATACTTTTTTAGAACCACTGATCTGATGAGTTACACTATATACACTATATAAACTCTGTAACTATTCGCACCTAACCATATATACAGGGGTCCTATGGGTCAAGGCACTTTTACAGTCATGACATGACATAGAAAAGGCGACAAGAACAGTCAGGGCATTTACTAAATTCTTGGGATATGTGTTGGAAAATCAGGGAATTTTATGATCTCAGTCACGGGGCTGCGGAGTATGTGCACCTTAGTATACAGTACGCCAACACTGTCAGCGACAGCATCCATGCCAGACTGTGTGTGTGACTCATTTGTACGTTGGAGTGACACATTTGCATGTTTATAGTATTTCAGTTTGTTCGGTGTAAAAAGATGTCTAACTGATCCTCAAGGGCTGCAGAGCAGGGTACACACATGTAAATTACATTGGAATATGGAGTGTTCGTTAGGGATGTCCCGATCAACCGCGTAGCTACTGGTCCCGAACTGATATCAAGCATCGGTATCGGAGCCGATCAAGGCATTTTTTAACTGATCAGGATCGGCAACCATGGGCCAATACAGATCCCAATCTATTTCCATATATATCCAATTTATGTATTTATTCAACATTCTGTCACACGCTACAGTAGACCTGAGTAGCATAGCTTGAAACTATCGAGATGTCAGCCGTGTGGAAATTCTTTAAATTGGAAACTCAAAGCAGCCCAACAGCTACCTACAACGCGAAGCTTACTCAGACGAAGAAAGTACCGACGCAGCTTTCACTGGCAGTGCCTTTAAAAGACACGAGAAATTTGGTCGAGACAATGATAAGGCGAGGAAAATAACATCAATTGAATTTATCTCTTTGGATGACCAGCCAATTTCGGCGGCAGAGAACATAGGCTTCCGAGTCCCGACACTACATTTCAGATACAGCTATACCAGAACTTTATAACAAGGTTTGCGATCTCCTATGAGTTTGTAGCGGATGCTTTAATAATGTGACACAGAAGCGCTGAACATTCCAAAAACCTTTAATGAAACTCGATAATAAAAACATACGATAATAAACCATCACGCATATCCCTCTTGAATGTCTAGACACATTACTGCTACTCACATTCTAAACAGTAAGTAGTGTATATGGAGTTTTTACTTCAAAATAAAAGTTCAGATCATCAAATAATATACCAACATATATTTATTAATAAATCGGATCGGAACCCGGCAGCTATACATCGGATCGGATTGGGATACACAAAAAGTATAGTGATATTCCACTATTATTAGTTATACTGACATTGTTAATGTATTCAAATATGGTGCAATATGCGTGTGAATGTATTATATATACTGTATATATATTACCTCTGTGTTCTTGCAGCTGGGGGTCTGAGCGCTGTGTGACTGCATCATGTGAACAGTCCTGGACTGCTAAGCTGACCCAACACTAACTGCAGGTAACCAGGTAACCTGTGCGTCCACGCTTCTCTTGTATACTTCCAAATAAACGAAAGAAAGCATCGTCAGTATATTGCAGTATCCCATTGCTCCCACGTTGTTTGCTCTCTTTTCAGTTTCTACATATTTGACGCTGGCTGTTGGTTAGTTTAACGTATCATTTTAACATTTTCTTATTCTCAGCATAGCATATCTCAGCATATTCTCAGCATTTACATTTACATTTACGACATTTAGCCGTAAATGTAAGCCTACCAAAAAAGTGTAAAATAGTATTGCGCAGTCAACAGCAGATACAGTTCTTAACATTGGAAGGAATAGAACTCCATTGTTGTACGAAAACTAATTAAAACAAGTCACAGAGCTGTACTGTTGCTTTGGTCAGCATATGGATACAATGGACAACAATGGACTTCTATGACTTTTATAACGTCTATAGGGTTCAATGAGAATTCTGAAATAGCACCAGTTTTATCCTTTAAATTCAAATCCGAACATTGACTACCTTGTTTAATCATTGTCATCGTCAGTGTGGGAGTGGTGGCCAGGAATGTTATCGGTGAATACAATTGTGTATTCTGTGATACTGGGCAAGCTGGGATACAGTAAAAACCAATATCATCTGTTATCTGTTATCTTCTCTTTTCCCTAAATCTCTACCCTCTCGCCCCCCCTTCTGTCCTTCTGTTCTTCTTACTCCCTTCTATCTTCCTGTGCCTCTATCTCCCTGTAGGTCTGTATTTTTGTTGCAGAATACACACTGTAGGTACTGTGAGTGCGCCTTGAACCCTGCCTTGGGCATGCCTCAGGTACAGTAGGAGTACACTATTGCCTGATACAGCACTCTGTTTACCTGCTTGATCGGAATTGAATTGTGCTCACAGTGAATGTGTGTTTGTGGGGGGGGGGGGGGGGGGGGGGGGGGGGGGGGGGGGGGGGGGGGGGGGGGGGGGGGGGGGGGGGGGGGGG
>JAOEHI010003060.1:0-11071 GCA_025447815.1 Percopsis transmontana
AAAGTTAGTGTGTGCAGAGAAAGATGTGTTCTATTTTGAAATGAAGAGTTAGTATATATTTAACAAAATGTGTTTTTTAGAAGAAAATTATTCATTTGGCCAATTGTGTTTTGTAGGTGTGAATCTAGAGTTTAAAAAAAGTATCTGAAGTATGGGTAAGCGCTTGTTAGCGATTGAAAAAAACTAACATTTTATCTTAACCACAAACACTTACAGTATGTTAATTAAGACAGGCTGACAAACAGGACTGCTTATATTTTATTATTATTCCAGTTTCCCCATTCATTCATTGAGTTAGGAGTCAATGCATTGTTCCACATTCAGAGAGCCCCAGTTGTTTTGTATAGTTGTGTATAGGCCATTTAGGTTTCCAACACACGCAGGTCCAGCTGAGATCACATCGGCACATCACTACAGTGCTTTAAAAGACATTTATCACCAAGGTTACCTCTTTTTACATTTAAATATCAACAAACAAAATAACAAATAAAACCTATTTACATTAATAGATTTTTAAACCTTTCTATTTCCAGTGAGTTCCTAAGAATAATAATGAAGGGTTAGTGAGTTGCGGTTCACATGCGTCTCGTCATTCACAAAACCATGAAAGGCTCGTTGCAGGTTACATGTCCAACAAGTATATACACACACAGAGAAGGTTGCTCTGCAACCCAAATCCAAATTAATTTAATAGAAGGCTAAGAATTTTATTTTCATAACATGACATGGTTAATGCAGCTCTCTAGTACATGACACCATTGAGATGTACTGTACACACACACTATTCTGACGCTCTTTATGCATTTTGTATTGAGCTTAGCAGAACATACAACTAACAGGTGCCCACACACACAACCACTGATCTGTGAGAGTGTAGGTTTTTAAAGGCAAAAGGGAGAAACCCAAAAGTCACTGGATAGTTTCATAATCATTTTCCTTTTACCATTTCTTAAAGGGTAGCTAATGCTACATAGACATAGAAGCAGTGACACACAGACTTGCTACTGTAATAAGGCATATGACAGGCGTAGACACAGCCAGAGGTGAGAAATATAAGCCACAAGAACAGAAAAAAATAATAATAATACAGACAGGTTTGTGAATAGGTGAAATCCACTGACTTCATTTTCAGTGTCATTCCATGTCAATAACGGAACTCTGACTTAGGACAGATTTAGCGTGCTGCTATTGGATAATATCTCCTGCACTAAACACGCATTGGCATGTGCGTGTGGGTACCATGTGACAGTTCATCTGCAGGAGACACGCACACACACAGAAGCAAGAGCAGGTTTTCCTAGGTGTGATGAGGGGTTATACCCCCCTTTTGATGTCTGTGAAAACAGGGAAGGGTGCTCCCTCTGGGAAAGCTCCTAGCATATTCCTGGGTTAGCACCTTTATAAAATGTCTGCCTCTGCACCGGAGGACACCTATAAAGTTCAAATTGGTCACCTGGGATCAGATATGTATATTACAAAAATTTGAAGTTAGGCTAGAAATGTGGTGGAATGTAAGCATGTTAACAAAATTCACATTTAGTTATTTGTGTTAAAGTATGTTACTGTCGCTTTAAGAACTTTCTGTTCAATGCACATTGACATGAAAAAATGGCTGAATAAAATAGTGTAACAGAAACCTTCATTACGTCCAATATGTTGAGTCATGTAGTAGGGTGATGACGTGGAAAGTGCATTTATTGCGAGAGGTCTTTCAATACAATCATTTTTAAATCATATAGTCCTCATCAGAACAGACAGAAGCAACAGCCATTAAAACCACATACAATGCAGCGAGACTTCCTGGAGGACTTCCAGTGTGGATGTTGTCGTGTCACTGTTGACACGACAACATCCACACTGAGGCGTTGCCAGAGTGACGGTGACATGTCGTTAGCACAGTTCTATGGCAAGATGCTGTTCTCCATTACAAAGGCTGGCAGTGCCTCACACTCGGACACTCGCAGGAAGATGACCCAATGTGACCTTTCATTCACTAATGAAGTGTATAAAGGTAACAGGGAAGGCTCCTCTTCTCATAGGATCCCCTTCAATGTGGCCCAGCTGAAAAACAGATAAATAAACGATAATATGTCACTCCCAAACACATACCAATGGGGGCCACAGAACATGGATTTCAGCACAAGTTCAACAGAGTACTTTGACCAATGTAAGAGAATAGCTACACTAAGACGGACACAGCACTAAAATGCTACCAAATACCATCTAATGGACCAGAGTATTGAACTATTATACAGGGCTAAATCACACAAAACCTTTCAATGAAAGGTAATATTTAAAATATTACCTGTGCCCAGTAATGAAAACTGCCCTTAATATCTCCACAAATGTCATTTAAAAAGTCTTCTATACCTGCAAATAAAAGGCTGTGACATATAGTACTTCTGCACAAAAAAGCTACAAATTAATACTAAAAGCTTACAGTTAATGCAATACAATAGGCTTGACATAAATAAATAAATATAGTAATAAAGTGATTATTTTCCCAAACTGCCGTACTACCCCACTATACAAATGTACATCCACACCCATTTCCCCACCCAGCAAAAGCTCACTCTTTAAAACATTAAAACAAACGTTAAAAAGGTACTCTCCTCGACCCCCCCCTTTCTGCCCCTTCTCACTGTATATTTTTTAAACACTAGTCATGAAAGGGTGTATGATTGTAGGTGGAGGGGTAGAGAACGGTGCAAGCATATAGTGCTAAAAATGAAATATGAATTCTACTTTGCAAGTAGTGTTGTGTTATTTACTGTTTTTAATTTTGTACGGTGTCCTCGAGTGCCCAGAGAGGCGCCTTCAAATAAAATGTATTATTATTATTATTATTATTATGTCATATTGTCAACCACCTAAAACTTCTTTATTAGTGACCATTTGGGGATTTAAATGGAGGGAGGGCTTGGCCATTGATATACAGAGGGTGACTAAATACGGTCATATCTGTAGAGGTGGCTTGCAGGAAAAAAAAGATACAGCTGGTCTGTTTTCAGACAAGGGGTTCCACAGAGGAAGCAACAGCAGGCGGAAAAAAAATGTGTGTGTGTGTATTGGGGGGTGGGGGGTATGGGACAGAATGAGCTCATGGCTTTTTGTGCTTTGACCACCATGGGAACTGGACACACTGACATGTAGTGCCTCAGCGGACTGCATGTCAGTGTGTGTGTGTGTGTGTGTGTGTGTGTGTGTGTGTGTGTGTACATCGCTGGATTTGGACTGGAGAGCTTTGTGTGGCTGTCTCAAGTAGACACAAAACACACACACTTTTTGCGATGTACGACGCTCGACAGATACTGACCCACCACTCCTGGTCCTCCTCTCCGTCCACAACAATCACCTCCCCCTCGGAGAAGGTCAGCTCGTCTGGGTTGTCTGCCACACAGTTATAGATGGCTTTGACTCGCTTCGGCTTCTGTTTCTGAGAGGCACACACATGTATAGGATTCTTAAGAAGAGTATGAAACTGTATCTCATGTAATAGAAAAAGCTACTGTGATACCCTGATGCTATATTCTCACACCTTCACTCTATTACACTTTGCAATGCTTCACTATGTTTCCCTAGTGTGGACTCTTTTATCCAAAGTGAATTCCAATGAGTAAAATTACAAGGAGCAGAAGGGGGTTAGGCCTCTTGCTCAAGGATGCTTACAGGTAGGTGAACTCTGAGGCTCGAACCCACGACCTTCTGGCTGGGCGTCGAACGCCCAGACCATTAGACTATCCTACCCCCCTAAACACCATACCATCAGCTGCTATCAGGACTTGCTTACAAGATAGTTGTTGCTGTTCATTGTCTGACCCTTTTATACTCTGATGAGGAAGGCAGGAGCTTCTATATCCAACTATTAAATCTTGCCTAAGCTTTGATTTCGTGTTTGATTAGTGTGTTCAGTGTTACAGGTCAGGAAGTCCTTTTTAAACAAGAAACTATTGGTTATACCAATACAATCGCTTGACATGCAGCGTAGGAACATCAAAGGACTCATAGTGACATGGGAATCCATGACTTGGACCGAACGCAATAGTCCTTCCATCCCTTGTGGAATAATAGTAGACAATCTGAGCACAGCAGCAGGAATGATTACCAGAAACAATGCAACACTTACAGGGTAGGCTTTCCTAGGCATGGGGGCCGGAGGCAGAGATTGACCTATGGAGTTCTGAGGGCATCCTGGCACTTCCTTAGCTGGAACAGGAAGAGGATATGACATCAGAATGAAAACAGACTTTCCACAGACCCTCGGAAGAAACGGGACTTGGCAGATAGCGGCAGAACTCGCATGGAAACATCTAATCTCTGTGACGGACTAGAGACAGCTGCTGTTTTGTCTCCACTATACATTTACCCACCTGGCCTTTCAATGGATCCTGTTCGATTAAGAGGCACTCTGTTGAAGCTTTTGTCATTGCTGGAAGGGGAAACACAAACAAGTTAATTGTGTTTGCTGGAGTCTCCACTTCAGCTATGTAATTAAAACCAAATATCCCTTCATAATCCTCCACTGCCAACGCTGTTGGAGATATAGAATACAGTCAGCCCTGAGGGAGATACGCAGACAAAAAAGGGCAATCGAGGAGGTACTGCTCTGCCTGCCTTGAAGGGAAGGTCACCCTTGAAGCTAATTAACCAGCAAAATAGTAACCACTTACTCTGTTGGGGACATACACAAGGCCTGTATGTGTACAAATAAAACAAACAGCCCTGAGGTAAGGCACATGCTGGGAGGATGTAAGGGTATTAGCGACATTGATGTGTTTATTTTCTCTTGTAGATAATCAGTCTGGCGCAATTCTACAGAAGATTGCCGGGTAGAGTTGTTTATGTTTTATGCTTATGATTTGTCATCTTATTGTATCCGTACCTTGCTGGAGACTTGGGCGGGACTGCTCTGGACCCAGGTGGTCCCTGGCCAGACTTGGACTGCACGCCCATAGCCACAGAAGGGGGGCCCAGGCCTGAGACACACAACACCGCGTCTCAGTCTAACGCATTAGCCATGCAATACAGACAATAGGAGTAACACCAATGGTCCCATTCATGTCAGCTAACATACACGGTCCATCATTTCATATAGTATGCATGTAGCAGTTCCACGGCATAACAGTGATTCATGGGTATTAACTGCAGCTTTAAGTGATAATTTCAACACCCGAAGCACATAGATACCATACAGGTGCTGCAGTATGATATCAATGTGCCGCACACATTTACAATCTTTAGGATGAAATGCCAAGGAGAGAGACGGGGATGCGTACCTCCAGTTGAAGTGAGTCTCAGGGGGGGTACAGGAGGGTGCATGTTGGGGGGGTCGGAGGACGACCTCTGCCGACCCGCCAGGTCCATAGAGCCAGACTTCCAGCTGGGGGATACGGACGACGGGCCCATCCCTCCCAGGCTGGATGGATGGACTACAGCAGAGACACACAGAGAGGAGGAGAGGAGAGGAGGAGAAAACAAGGGAGAGACAGATTGACAGATGAAACAACCAGCAGAGAGAGAGAGAGAGAGAAAGAGGAGAGAGAGAAGAGAGAGAGAGAGAGAGATAGAAAGAGGAGAGAGAGAAGAGAGAGAGAGAGAGAGAGAAGGCATTCCATTTTGGCAGAGCGTGCGTCCACTTTAGAAGTCAGGCCATTGCTATTTGAGTGTAATTGGTAGAGACAGTTAATAGGAAGAGGGAATGTGTTGAATGTGTCAGGCTGGAGGTGGGGGTTGGCAGGCCTCCAGACCACCACTAAAGTTATTACAGAATGTCTCTAGTGGATGAGGCAGTTGTTAGAGAAGTGGGACCTTCAACACCAACGAGACATTCATCAAAACAAAGAGCATCTATTTTTAATTCAGCATCCTCTCACGAATCAGTTATGGTGGATAACATAAAACCAGCTGGTTTACTGGTTGGAAACTGATTTGAAAGCCCACCTTGCTATCAGAGGTACTTTACTCATTAAAGAGGCTAAGAACATGCTAGAAAAGTCCTGTGTTTGAATGGTCACAGCACCAAACAAGTCACTTGTCTAATATCATTGGTGCCAAATGCTGGATGCTATTGGCCTCAATAACCCCTTATCTTGTTAAGAACACAATGGCTGTCTACAAAGTATGGTATTCAAGGTAAAGTATTCATTGTGACTAGGTAGTAAAAAAAGAAAAACACATTTGCATTTCGTAGCCATACCACCTACATAAATTCCTCGGGGGCAGGGGGGGCGCGGAGGAGGGCCCACCCGGCTGGGGAGGTGGGGTGGCATTGAGGATGGTTCCGTAGGTCTCGTTGTTCACCAGGTTGGGCACGTAGGCTCGCTGTTTGTCCTTGGCCAGGCCGGCGGCATCGCGGGCCACAGAGGCGGGGCTGGGCTGCTGCTGCTGGTGGTGCTGGTGGTGCTGGTGGTGCTGGTGGTGGTGGTGGGAGTTACTGGCCGGCGTGTAACAGCTGACCGGACGCTCGTCTCTGCGATGAGGGCTTGGCTGGAACCCACAGAGGAGAGAGAAAGGAGGGGTTACTGATCATCCCAGTATGTCACAGTATGCACAGTATGGAGTAACACTCATGGGCATTGTTCTATGCATGTATTGTTGGAGAGGTTAAGAGGGGGCAAGGGAAAATATACAGTACGAGTCAAGGTCTGGGGTATATGTGCGTTTGGTGTGTACAAGTTACAACTGATGTGTATACAACGTGACTTACAGGGGGATATTTACACTGTGTATTTAATTAGGGGCTTATCCTCACCTTCTCATCAAGATCCTCGTCGCTCTCGTCCAGGTCTTCGTGCTGCAGACACCATTCATACTCCACGTGGACGTGGGCGTTGAACTTCCCCGCTAGCGCCTGGGTTAGCTACACACCAATACACAGTAAACAGCCACTCAAATGACTAAAGGTTTACGATGTGATGACTCTGCGGTTAACGTTTTTTTTTATCTAGACATACAGTAAACTGTTGAGGAAACTCACAAGCTCTTCACACTGGATGTGTTTCAGTCTCTTGGCGATGTCCAGTGGCGTCTCCCCAGACTCATTAGCTACAAGAGCGATATTAGCATTAGCATGGTCGCATGACGCATTAGGGTCAAACACATAGCACTTGTTTTCTCTGGTTGAGTAAGTACGTTTATTTTAAAAAGTACACTCATCAGTTGGAGTGGGTAAAACCAGTGTTGCGCATTTGCTCAACACTTTGCTCATTCCATCTACTTTTCCTCCTACAGCCCTCATAGACATAAGGTGCATTATTACCATTATTACCCCACAACAGAACACAAGGAGCAGATAAATTAAAAGATTAGTGTGTTTACAGGATATTTACATATTCTCAATTGGGATTATTGACACATTGCTAGTCCTACTTCAGAATTTTGATATATTCTAGTGTGAGAAAAGTTGTTTCCTAACGCTGAGCAAGTCTCTGCTTTGGCTATGCTCTCCTCTCTCTCTCTCTCTCTCTCTCTCTCTCTGTATCTTGTACCATTCTGTTGATGTTGAACTGGGGCAGAGAGATTAGGTTGTTGTGAGAAACAGCCTTCAGGGTCTGCTGGCACAGACACTGCCCCTGGGAACTGAGCCTAAAGGACTGGATCCAGTGGGAGGGAAATGTGGGCCTGTATATATATGCGTTTGTGTGTGTGTGTGTGTGTAAATGATCAACCAGTTGGAGAAGTAAAGATAAACGGACTTAGCAGCAAGAATAACCGCCATTTATTCTACAGTGCCGTGCCTTATACTTCTGTGGCCAGGTGTGACCGTGTACAATAATGGCTGAGAAAGAGATGCAGAAGCCCCTGTACACAGACACAGGTGCTTTGAGTTTTGGGTGTCTTATCAGCAAAAGGTAACTCAAAACAAGACTATCTGGGCGTGTCCAGACCGTGTTCCAGTGTAGCTTAATCCTAAACATACAAGCAGTTTCACGTATCCTACACTTGGTCAAGAATTGTCCGAATATAGGTAGGGTAAAAGTTTTGTTGCACAGTTTTGTTGCACCTCTAAGGGCGGGACAACTGACAACCTTCTTTATGATTGGTTCTTTTGAGTATATAGCTTTCTGTAAATTTGCAGCATACATCTGGGAAGAACTTTAATTAGCCAAAATAACTCGCGAGTGAGCGTACATGTCCCTGTGCGTCCACACGGGTATTCTGAGCTAATTAGACAACTTACCGATTATTCATGAGATGAAAATTGCATTTCATTTGTTGGCGAGAGGGAGAGCGAAATAGCTGCGGATGTGTGTTTCCATACCTATCTCAATGGAGGCTTTTCCTCGGAGCAGCAGTTTGAGACACTCGCTGTTGTCGGTCAGGCAGCAGTAGTGCAGCGCCGTGCTACCTTTGGCTGTCTGCTTGTCCAGATTTACACTAGAGGACACACACACAGCAGGGAAACCTTGTGTTATGGTTTGTAAAACAGATGTGAAGAATTGAAGCCTCAAGTGCTTATATTGCAGATATTGATATAAATGCGCTTTCTGGTATTGGGTCCTCCATAATGGCAATGCAATTTTTACAGTTAACTTAAAATGATAAATGAATGGTAAAGAAATAACCTTAACCTGTTCTGCGTGAGGAAATCTACAATGTGCAGAGATGTTCTGTCCACCAGTCTGACTGCTAGATGAAGGGCTGTCTCTCCGTGTTCCTGAAATACAAAAAAAGAGCTATGTAATACTTGTAATACTGGGAATATTAGTTTTTAATGACAGCTAAAAGGAAAAAGACACAGAAAAATGTAGAGAGGCAACAACAACAATCTCTAATTCAACCTCATGAAGAGAACTACGACGACAGATCCTAGGGGAGAGAGTGTTTACCGGCAGGGCACAAAGACGAGCAGTGTGTGACTAATCATAGCACACATCTGCAAGCTTTCAGAGCCTTCTAGCCATGTATTAATAACAAAATAAAGAACAGATACACTCAGTGTGGGATAAAAACCCACCAAAAGCCTCACAAATAGCACACGGACTGAAAATTACCCATGGGGTTTTCAAACCGCTAAAAGTAACCATCAATTTGGCAAAAAAACAAACAAAATTGAACCATATTATAAAATAATTTGTTACAAACTTTTTTCCCCCACAACAGAGCCCGCATACACAACACAGCCACACCGCTGTAATCTAGGTGTACTGACATGCCCGTTGGCCAGCGGGATGGGCTCCATGAGGTCCACTCCCTCGGCGTACACCTGGATGAGGGAGAAGATATCGCGGGCCTTGACAGCGTCGCACAGCGTGTGGAGCCTGGACGCTCCGTCGGGACACTTCCGCCTGGCAAAGCGCTTCTCCGTGTACTTGGCTGTGATGAAGTCCTTCCTCGCCTGCCTGTGGACAAGTACACAATGCATAGAACACCAGCACTGAAGACATTACGCAAGGACTCCATTCGGTTTAAAGGCATGGTTTCGAGCTGCATATTCTGCATATATTGCACATACATGCATACTATATGCGCAGAATTGGCACTTGCTATCCCTTGCTATAAGCTCCAAGAGGAACTAACGTTTAGCAAATGTCACAACTCCATTGTGTCTGAATGCAAATCTGAGGTACATAACTGCACCCACATGGCCCCCTTTTGCCAAAAAATTACACCCTTTACCCCTAACCAATGATCAATCAGCCAAGCTGCCTCAGTGTAAATATTGTTTGTTGAAGGTATTTTAACTATCAGGAGGTAGGTTACAGCTTGCAGGTCAGTTGTATCAATTACTGCCTTTCCTGTATTCAAGTGTGTGTGTGTGTGTGTGTGTGTGTGTGTGTGTGTGTGTGTGTGTGTGTGTGTGTGTGTAAGTGAGAGGGCGAGAGCATTCATTTGCCAAAGGTCAAAAGCCAAAGGTCAATAGTACAGAGAGGTGTCAGTGTTCAATTACCCGAGGCCAACTGTAATGGGCCTGAATGGGTTGTGGGTAGGTGGGTGGAGACTCCCAGCAGAAATGACTTACATGTCACTGGTTGGGTTGGGTTTGACCACATCTTCAGCACTTAGGCAAGACTCCATGATTTCATTAAATCCCGCATTCCCAACATTCTTGGCCAGCTGTAACACACACACACACACACACACACACACACACACACACACACACACACACACACTAAAGTGTCAATTAGCGGTTCTCAAAATGACCTCCACAGGGAAATTGTTTACTGTTCACAAAGGGGGAGGTCACAAGCGATTAACCCCTTTTTAAAGCAGTACAAAAATACTGTATAAACAACCATAGGCCAATGACAAATGCATTCACATTTTATTTAAAATATTTAATCTTCAAATAATTTAACAAGCCCCCCTGAGAAGCATCTCACAACCCTTCATGGGGTCCCCAACCATGGTTTGAGAACCATTGGTTGCACCCAAGCGTACATTTCTTTTCACACCGAGAGTATTCTACCACTGTTAGCTAACATTTGGGACCCCGGGCAAGCAGGGATGAGTGTTATGAACAGAATACTGTACCGCCCATCTCACTGTGACTAGTTCATCTGGCGTCTAACAAGGAGGACAGCAATCACTGCTGGGAGCATTTAATCCAGCCAGACCCACTGGCACTAAATCTCATCACCAAACAGCGATTAGGAAAGCCCAATAAAATGTCAGCAATTCTGAGCCTGAGGTCTGTTGTGACATGCGCTTTCCCAGAGGACGGGTTGGGGAACAGAACCAGGCCATGGTCGTCGTCCTTTTTTCTGGGGTCCTTTTCCCTCTCTTTCTTCCTCTCAGCCATTTCCAATCATCTCTCTACGTCTTTTCATATCAGTGTCTTTGCTAAAACAAATAGAATGGAACGAGTCCCCGTGTTAAAATAACGTTGATGGAGGGTGTGGAGTGTGACTTTTACCAAGAGCTCTGAGGTGCTGAGGACATCCAGTGTGAGGGACTGGATCCTGGAGTAATGGACGCCCAGCTCTCTATGGATTCCAGAACATTCTATACAGGTCAGGATGCCCAGGTTGGTGGAGAGCCATGTAGGGTCTGTGAGTGAGAGAGAGAGAGAGAGAGAGAGAGAGAGAGAGAGAGAGAGAGAGAGAGAGAGAGAGAGAGAGAGAGAGAG
>JAOEHI010003061.1:0-11070 GCA_025447815.1 Percopsis transmontana
CTAGGTGGAGAGACTATATCTCCAACCTGGCCTGGGAACGCCTCGGGATCCCCCAGTCAGAGCTGGTTAATGTGGCTTGGGAAAGGGAAGTGTGGACTCCCCTGCTTGAGCTGCTGCCCCCGTGACCCGACACCGGATAAGCCGACGACGATGGATGGATGGACGGATGGAAACACGGAAGCAGAGTTGGGTAAGTCCGTCTTAGAGTAAAAGTCCTGCCAGGTTTTCCTTCTGCTTGTTCACTTAACCAGGTGATTTACAAGCAGAAGAAAAACCTGGCAGGACTTTTACTCTCTGAAGTCGTACTTACCCCCCTCTGCACAAATAAAACATTGTTAGGCTCATTGTGAACGTAAATAACATTAATATTCATTAATATTATTAAAACTACTATAACGTGTTTAAATTCGTTAGACATGTAGTGTGCAGGTCTGTGGAATTCCTGTGATGCACGCTCAACACGCCAATGCTCTGTTACTTATTCTTTAGCGCCACCTTGTGTTTATCCCATAGAAAAATAACGTTAATTCGACCACGCAGCGAGGTATGTTCACCCGTCAGCCTGTCAAGGAAATGACAAATCGTCACTAAAATACAAACCGCGAATAGAACATGTTGCTTTGTAACATGATATCAACTATATACCCAGACCTTTAGCGACACATTCAACCATGACAGATCGAATATCTGTGTTGAAGAAGCAGAGAGGAGAGACACAGGATGGGATTGGTTAAAGTAAGAGGATCAACACCCCTAATAGACCCACTTCATTACCACTAACCTCTGGCAGGATTACTGTACTGTAGATTATACATATGTATGCAGTATACAGAATACAAGCATGCCATAGGTAGCTAAACTCGATCCTATAACGCTCAGTTTGTGTTTCATGTGTGTTTCATTTATTAAATAGACCGGATGCATATTATGTATATGTTTCTGTATTTTTCCCGGTATGGAACAAGCTTGACTTCATCTCTCCTTTTCTCGTCTCAAAACCTCATCTTCTGTGCAAGGTATACATTACAACTCATCCTCTATCTCTACATGTGAGTTATCAGGCCATTTAGTACAATTTATAGTAACTTGCAGGAAGCGCATGTTCACATTTATTTAGAGAACATTCACGTACACTCATCAGTAAAGATGACAGCTAGACAAAAAAAGTGTTTAAAGAGGTAATACAAACAAACATATGTACATATGTAATGCTCTTCCAATTACTTGGCATTGTAACTTCTCTTACAGACTCCCACGCCGTTACGCTCGCCGTAAATCCTCTTACAGGTGGATTATAGGAGCTAAGATGTCTGCAATGCACCCCAGGTGAAGAGACCGAGAAAGTGAGAGAGGCAGAGAGAGAGAGAGAGAGACGACGCTGGAAGCACAAAGGGCGAGCGGCAGGAAGGACCAGAAGGAGACATGTAGAGGGAAAAGTAATCGAAAAGGGAATGGAGAGGACTCTTTGGTCCAGCATGTGCCAGGAACCAGGTACAATACTGTGTGTCACGTGGGTGAGTACAAATGTCCTTTCACATCTGGTATTTTCAGTGAATAGTTTACCCAGTACCTTCTCCTGTGTGTGTTTGTTTTATTTGACATTTTGAAGGGTTATGTTCTTATGCTCAGTTCATGAGTGAGTGCATGTGTAACTGTGTGTGAGGGAGAGTGAGAGAGACATTAAACGTGTCACACACAAGCAATGTGTTTAAATTGTTATAAAACCTCAAAGTCTACCTCATAGTTAAACTCGCTTGATGTCGTGACCTCAGTTTGGCAGCGAGCAAAGCACTGTGTGTGTGTGTGTGTGTGTAGGTGTGTATCGCTTACTGTACCTGAGGACAAATGTCAGTCATGTGACAGAATGAGGGGATGTTCTTAATGAAGCTCACTCTCAGAGTTCACGACCAATTAGTGTGGCAACAAGAAAAGTCGTGTTCGTCCATGTGTGTGTGAGAGGGAGGCCCTTAATAAGTGTGTGAGAGAGAGGACAGGATCTTGTAAACACTGCCGTGTGAGGTAAATATGTGGACGCAACGTCTCAATGACAGGAATCCACATTTGTGTGGCGTTTCTCGCAGGGAGAGAGAGCAGAGCCGTATACGGTGAAGGAGTCACTCCGCAGACGCTCCCCGTTTTGCCATGACCGGGTGGAGACAGACTAACCAGGGGACGGCCATGTCTCTGCTATCCCTCAGGAGCACCCCCGACTGGAGTGTGTGGTCTGCTCTCTGTGTTTTTGTCTTGTTCCTGGAGGCAGGGGCAGACAACCTGGACTCTACCACCCACCGCAATGGCGGCGGTTCTCAGTGTGGAGAGTATACTAACCAGGTACTAATTACTGAACTACCTGAGTGCAGATTTGTGTATTTAATTAACAAGTAACTAAAGAAAAATGCTTACTTAGAGGTTTTCATAAGTATAGTTGAGAGATTTAAGATGTTCTCAGGTTTTTGAGGGACAATATTTTCCAGGGACAATACTGTGACTGCTCAGTAGCACAAATATGTCAGGGCCTTTAGAGGCTTCTCTCTCATTTTTAAGGGTGCAATATTTGGTTATACCTATAAAATATCATTACAGGTAAAGCTAGCCTCTATAAATATCACACATAACCTTTTTTGCAACGGTGTACATTAAGGCCCTCATCCTCTGTCTTTTGCTTTTTGTCACATGGCAAGCTCAACAAAACGAAGCCCAAGTCTTGAACTTGACCCACTGACCACCTGGCAACTTGTCATTGTTAGAATGCAGGTGTTGTCCCGTGCCGTCAGCTCAGATCTGCACAGCATGGCTGTACTCGCACCACGCCATGCTGTGAGGAGCTGGGGGGGAGAACATGTTTGTTTACGGTCTTGCTCCTCGCTGACCCGCTCCTTCCTTCCAAACAGGTGCTGGAGGACGGGATGTGTCGCCTGGTGGCCACGCTGCCCCAGCTGGACGAGCAGAGGTGTCCAGACATGTTCCGCTGCACGGACGAGGTGTCCTACTGGCTGCACGAGAACGAGGACAAGAAGCAGCAGATCCTGGCGCTGAAGGAGACCATCTCGGAAATGCAGGAGGAGCTCAGGAACCACCGGCACCGCATCAAGGTTCTGGAGCTCCAGGTGGATTTTCATGTCACTGTTTTCAGTTAGCTGTTGTAGTCTGTGTGAAGGGGAAGTAACAGAAGGCTGGGAACTGACCATCACGGAGGAAATTGTATTGGTTGCATTTAGGTGGTGTTCTGGTAGACGTCTGTACTGATGTCAATGGGGGAGTGAGCTATGGACAGCTTTGCAGGACACGTTTTATTGGGATTTTGAATATGATTTAAGAGTCTGATCTTAAAAATAACATTCATTAAAGTCAATAAAAGGAGATTTATAGTGACTTTGGTCAGCTTAACTATTGGTTGTCTCAATAAACATACACAAGTGCAGTGTCACTTGAACATTTTATCAAAGTGTATTTTGATTCCCATTGAGTCTTCAGTCTAAAACACGGAGACTGATAAACATTCATTAGTAAACAACATAGTGCTGTCATTTAGTAGAGTTTTGTGCCATACACGTAGCTTTCTTCATAACAATTAGCGTAATCATTGCTTGGTCACCAGGCTGCCCCTGTCGCGCGTCCTTGACCTTGGTTTCTAACAAGATTAGCCTTCTACCTCTCCAAGCGCAGCCTTGTGCGTCTGAGGCAATGAGCCCACACGATCAGGCTCTCCGCGGGGCTGGATAGTGGCCACGGAGGCAGATGGAGAGCAGCCAGGGCTAATGGGTCTTCTGGAACATGTTACCAGCACAGGGTAGAGGGCCTCGCAGTGGAAATGGGGGTTACGGTTATCCGCAGTATCCAGGCCGGGATTAGACCACAAGTGCATCTTAGGTTTACCTTGTTGTGCATGTCAGTCTCACATACCTCGCCCCACCCTCGCGATGCCTGCGTTGTGTGTGTGTGTGTTCGTACTGTGTTAGAGTGAAGACAAGACCCATATGAACGTGTCCTTGGAGCTGCGGTTTCATGAGCTGGAAGGGCACTACGCTGAAGCCACCTCCCTACTGCATCTACAGGGAACGCTCATCTTGGACCTACAGGTACTGCCTCGATAGGACTGTGTTTTTGTTTCCGACTGGAGAGTGTTCCGTCTCTGTGAGGCTAAAGGTGAAGATTATTTTGGGAATAGTTCCAGCTTACTGTTGATGTTTGAAACACAATCGTCCAAAAATGTATACTGTAGGTGGCTGTGGGGTAGGTAGAGAACGGTGTGAATATTGTGAGAGCTGTACTAGGGGGGGGGAGTAGAGAGGAGTGCAAGCCTCTTAACTCTGGTGCAGGTGGGGGGCATTGGAGGGTGTCTTGGGAGTTTCAAACAAAAACCTGCTTTTGTAATTTTGATTTTAACAACCACAAGGGTTACGAATCGAGCGTCTGTTAATATTGAACTTCTAACTGAAAATGTTGGGGACATTTTGTGAATGTATGGACTTTGATCCATGATGATTCCGTGGTGATAGATGTGTTCAATCTGTCATTCAGACCCAGCTCCATAACCTCACAGTCCTGTTGGAGAGTGTGAAAAGAGCCCCTGGCTGCATGATCAACATCATCCGCCCCAACGCTCTTATGAGTGCTCAGGAAGCCCTGCACCCAGGTGAACACTCAAAGAAACACAACAACCACTGCCATCAACAACACAAGCAAGCATTCACATTGAATTCCCATGCCTGCCATTAGAGAGGGCCAAATCCTACTTTCTAAAAACACATTTTTCTCTCTCTCTCTTTCTTCTCAGAGATTCAGCATGTGAGGAACTGTCCAATAGACTGTGCTTCTATCCACTACAGTGGAGTCAGGAGGTCCGGCCTCTACACAGTACTCACAGCATTGGGCGGCATGCCCATGGAGGTGTACTGTGATATGGACACCGATGGTGAGTTACATACAGTATATTCCACCAGGAACATTCACACTAGGCCATACGGTAGTCCAGTTGACTGCTAGCACCAATCTCCATCAAATGTTTGTTGTTCGGATTAGTTGAAGGTGGTCCAAAGGCCTGCTAAGGATATGATTGAAACATATACTGTAGGATGGCTGACAAAGGGTTTAGAACTGAGAGTTGTTGGTTGATATATGAAGCTGTTGATCAACCAGGGTGAAGGATCCAATATAACAATATAACTGCCTGTAACAGAGTTACAGGCAGATTTGACAGACAATTTGACAAGTTTACGATTGTTCTAAGCAAATTGTAGAGCCAGGATGGTTTCACCGGGTTTTATGGTTTCCACCAGTACCAGGCTTTCTTTCTTTCTTCCCCAGGTGGTGGGTGGACTGTGATCCAGCGCCGCATGGATGGCTCGGTGAGCTTCGACCGCAGCTGGAGAGAATACCGCGAGGGTTTCGGTGACCTGCATTCGGAGTTCTGGCAGGGAAACAACCACATCCACGACCTGAGCACCCAGGGAGATTACACCCTCCGCATCGACATGGAGGACTGGAGCAACAAGCACAAACACGCCCTCTACCAGAGGTTCAGGTGGGCACGCATTGAATACTGTCAGCGACACATGGGGGAAAAACATGGCCACCCAAAAAATGTATCTGTAGCCTTTTGTAATAGTTCCCACTGTTCTTCTGTATTTGTGCGCGTCTAGTATTGAAGACGAGGACCATCAGTATCGTCTCCATGTGTCAGGGTTCAGTGGCACTGTGCAGGACTCTTTCAGCTGGTACCATGACAAGCATGGTTTCAGTACCCCAGACAGTGGCAACATCTGTGCGGAAATCTCCCACGGCGGCTGGTGGTATAACCAATGCTTCTACACAAACCTCAATGGAATCTATTACAGGGTAGGTAGACACGGTTACACTCTCTCTGGAAAAATGTTGGGCCTTTCTGTCTTTAATATGCTCTAACGTGTTTGGCTATATGACAGGGAGAAGCAGGTTAGGTCAGAGACAATCAGAAAAACGATGTAACACCTGGAACCAACTCTGACTGGCTGGATTTACACATTTCTGTCAGAGAGAAATTTTGGGGCACTGTAAATGGGACATGTTGGACAGATTAGGCCCTTACGATAACACAACTGGACAAACTTATTTTTTACGATAAGGCACCTTTTAAGAAAATAAAAAAAATACAGTATGAGTCACGAGTATGCATCACTGGTTTATTGTGTTGTTTATATATTCACAGGGAGGCCGGTATTCCCCGAAAGGGCGGGGTCCACTGGGGCCGGATGGGATCGTCTGGTACTCCTGGAGAGATTCCGACTACTATTCCCTCCGCAAGGTCAGCATGATGATTCGCCCACGCGCCTTCAGACCTCACATGTCGCCCTGAACACTGGGACCATCATACTTGCCATGACAACATGGGATCCTACCAAATCTACCACCTCCAATGACTCCAATGATTGGTTTGAAAAGAAAGTGGAGACTATGTTCTTTCCGCATACACTATGTACCAGATATGTACCTGGAAATGTCCTCTGCTTTTTTTTTAAACTATGTAATTATTGGAAGAACACCCGTAATATTACCAAACATAGAGAAATTTACTTATGAACTGAACTTACTATATTTTTCATGGGGGATTTGAGTCCTCTGCCATTTTATACAATATCTTCATTTTGTACTTTTAGTCAGATACATTATTAGCTTTTTATTAAACATAAAAGCAGTAAATTGTGCAAGGTTTCACAGAGAAGGGGCTGGATGCTTCTTAAACCACAACGGGCTTGCATGTGCAGATGGCACGACTGCAATGCAAATGCTCTCACATCAATGATATTTACTGAATGTGCTGTTGCATCATTATTTCTGCTATCCAATGTGACTTACTTAAAATAAAAATGAAACAGGAAGACAGATGTGACAATACAGGCTGAATGGTTTCTATACCATCTAGAATGGTACAAACAGTGGATTCTACAGACCTTAGGACCCACAGGCTATAGGAAGCCAGGTTGGACTCAATTCAACCAATCAGTTTCAATGAAATAACAGTGTAATTTTACAGAATTTTACTATGTGTTCCTTGTTAGTTCAGTTTATGTAGACTACACATCCAGATGCACCTGATAGAGCGTAGGGATACAGGGTGAAAAGGCCCTTTCACTGCCTCCACACAAACACACCCTTTCACGCTTTGCACCGGCTACAGACTAATTCTCATTCCAATCCAGCTCCACGTAGGACTTTGCTGAGGAGAATAAGGGCTTTACTGTGAGTTCGCAAGTGTCTTAAGAAAGAGATCATGTCGACATCTCTGTAGAGCCCTGACTTGAGACACAAAAATCACACAGAATGGAGTACAAATCAGTGTTTAATAAATCAGACATCTTTCTCCTCTGAGTGACATTGTATTGCATATACTGTATTTCTATACAGATATATAGTATCTCAATCACTTAAAGGCACATATAACGCAAGACAAGTACTGTAATTGTGTGATAAGAAGCAATAGAGTGAAATTACAGAATGATTGAAGACTGCACTGTAAAAAGCAAAAAGAATAACATTCTATTGCTCAGGCCCAAAATAGTCTGGAGCACCAGGACAAACCCACTGTGCTTGGCAATGAGGCTTAGAGAGGTGCTGGCTTGTTGACTTTTGGCTTTAATGTACAAGGTAAATTAATAATTAACCCCCAAATGAAGGCTTTTTACAACTACTGCAGATGCCACTTTTAAAGACATCAGGCATTATTATTCCTGAAAAGTAAACTGCAGTATCACAGTGCACAGACAGGGGGCAGCAGACATGCGTTTACCATTTTTACCAGAAGAAAAGGCATGTGATTTGAAAGGGGTGGCGCTTTCTCAAGGAAGTTTAGGATAGGGCGAGGCACTGCCAGCAGTGTTTGGACACACTCAAAGGCAAGAAGGGTGACACAGTGAAACACAATGTTTTCTCTCTCTCCATTAGGTCTGCTGGGTTCTCAGAATAAGAGTTATGATTTGCTTCAGACACTGTGGCAAGTGTGTGTGCAATGAGCGAGTGGAAAGCTGTTTAAATGTTCTCCTTCCTTAGTCATGATGTGCAGACACTAGACACAGGAAGTGGGGTAACACATTTTACAGGACTCTTAGATACCTCTGCTCTGATTATCAGCTGTGAAAGTCTGAGTAAAGTTTTGCAAACTTTCTAGAAGAGCAGAAATAAGTGACATAAGGACTTACAAAACATACATTTAGAAAGAAAGATGACGTTATGTTCAAAGACGGGGGAGACAGAAAGTCATTTAATTTCTGTCATTTTAGACTGGCCCAGTTTTCACATGGTGGTGAACTGGCTGTGAGCTTCTCTGAGCTTCTCAGCAATCTGAGGGTTAAGGGAGAGAAAAGGTGTGCGATTACTGTAGCAAGGCGCACACACACGGATGTCAAATGTTGCTTTATGTTGTGAAGCACTATGCAAGCATTCTTAAAGCTGTAATGTGCGAGTTAATTCTTTACAAAACCTTGTTTTTGATATGCAAACATACAAATTGAGCAGGCTGCTATCGATCATTTCCATCTGTTTACACCAGCGAGCATTATATTTGGAACTACAAAATTGTCAAAACATCTAGTGTGTTGTGTATTACTTTTATTTTTAATTGTGTCTATCCGTTTAAATGTGTCTGGGGCTCCCACATCAGGGTGTCTGGTTTGCACCCTGACTTACATCGTTTTTCTAGCGGCCCATAGAGTGCAACTCAGAACAAGGTAAATGTATCAGTCTGTACTGTGTCATCATGCCATACATTAAAACAACACATTAACAACAAAATTGCTCATTAGCGATTCAGTGGAGTTATTACGGGGGCGTAATGACTATTTATTAAAATAAATGCCTTTACCTTCTCATAAAACTTGGCTTGCTCCTCCAGGTACAGCTGCATGACTCTGTTGTAATCGTAGATACGGTTGCTGTGGAAGTGGTTCATCTCAGCTGGAGAAGAGATATTCGATGACAACACAGTATTAATGACCTACCACTACCGTGCAACCCAACCCCCTTTTATGCCGGTGAGCTGTGTGAATTGACCAACTGTATCGTAGCAGATACCTTGTAATGCGTAGGACATTACACTGACGCGTTTGGCCATGGTGACTTTTTCCTGAGGCAAGATTTTACTGGTGGCCACCAGCTTGTCGCCTTCCTTTACCTTCTCTATGGCTGCCTGGTGGGGTTATAAACGCAGTTCAGCACTTGTTTGTGGGAAATACTCCACTGTGATGGCTAAAGGGGCTATCAGATGCTAAAGGAAAGCAGCAGTGTAATAAACTGAACTATTTTAGCTAGACCCTTAGGAATAAGGTTTTAAGATGAAGCATTTTCTTCATCGCGTTCAAATCTGATAGTATAATGAAATTACATTTGTGTGAGATACAAACATTGAATTTACTTCATGCTAGTAGTCATAAATAGTGTTTCACGAGAGCTGAAGTACCTTATGTACACTAATGGTGTCAGGAAAACATCCTAGAAGACCCTTGTATTCATTGTTGGTCTCCATGAGGAAGTGGAGGTCCTTCTTTGGCTAGAAACACACAAAGCCATGCAGCCTCAGTCATAGCCAATGTCCTTAGCAAACACATGACATGGTCAAAACGTGAACAACCCCTACTATAGTCAAACTACCGTATATAAATGTCTAAAATTGAGATGCAGTATAAGGATATAATAAGGATGAGCTGGAATCCAACAGGGAAGTAGGAGAAAAATTACACACAATCACTCCAATAAATTTGAGTTTAAATAAATATTTTTCTCTTAGCTAAAAGAAGCTCTGCCTTTGCACAATCTGCCTTTTCTTTCAAGTACAATAAGGAATGGAACAAGCTTCCTGAGTTTTATATGTATAGATTTTTTCCAGTGAGGTCAAAAAATTGATTTTAAGAAACTAGTCTTGTCTACATTAATTTCATATTTAGAAATTTTGCATAGTGTATTTTTGGATATAAAATTGATTTGATTATTTATAGATTTTTTTAAAACTTGTATATGTATTAATTGCATTGATTAGTTGTATCAGTGTTTGTGTCGACCTGCCCAGGGACTGCAGATGGAAATGAGCTAGTAGCTAAATCTGGTACAATACATCTCTTCTTGTTGTTATGTGGGATTAATGTTGTTGTATATGGTCCCTGACAAATACATTGAATAAACTAAACTAAACTGTTGATGCACGCAAGGGTATGATTACTGTCATAAATAAATGAGAAATAAATAAGAATAAACATCTCACAGACTTCCAGTAAATAGGTACTCTATACTTACATTTTCTTTGGACAAAACAATTTAAAAATATCAATTACTAATTTTGCAAATTCAATTTAATCCACAATCTTTCCACCCCCCTGGAAACTGCTTACATACCCCTAGTTATGTGTACCCCTATTAAGAGCATCACTGCTCTAGGTATCTGGACTACATGCTTACACATCCTTAGCAGATTAATCCTCCTTTGGCACGCTGCATCGATGTTAGAAAGAGGTCCGTGTTGAATTCATCGCATACCACGCATATCTTACAGACGCTGCTATCGGCAATACTCAAACAACCTCTTACACAATGGAAATAAAGCGGAGGAACCAGAGAGTTCAAACAGCGGGCAGTGCACTCACCTGCTCTGCTACCATCTGAGCAATGTCCTCGTAGGTCTTCCCTGCTGCAGTCATGGCATCTGTCAGTGTGGCCTCGCCTACAACCAATGGGTTAAAATACAACACCTGGCTTTTTGGGCTCCTGAAAACAAACACTACTACTAAAACTACCAAGTTTTCTATTTGATAAAGGGATCAATCATTTATGGAATCATAAAAAATAACAGTGACATGGAGATGTGCTCTAAAAACAAACAAAATGTTTGTTTTTTACTAAATAAACAAATAAAGCTTCATGTCAAATACTTCAAATGATAGTAGTGTACCTTGGTATCCACTGCTTGTAAACACAGAAGAGAGGTTTTGGAAGGCTTTGCCGATCCTCTGGTACTCTTTTGGCAATGCTGTGGGAACACACACACACACACACACACACACACACACACACACACACACACACACACACACACACACACACACACAC
>JAOEHI010003062.1:0-11070 GCA_025447815.1 Percopsis transmontana
TTAACACATAGTACTTATCAATCTGGCAGTAAATAAACCGTAACCTGGGTTCCAGGTTTTTTTTTTTTTTTCTCTCTCTCTCTCTCTCTCTCTCTCTCGCTCTCTCTCTCTCTCTCTCTCTCACTCTCTCTCTCTCTCACTCTCTCTCTCTCTCTCTCTCTCTCTCTCTCTCTCTCTCTCTCTCTCTCTCTCTCGATCTCTCTCTCTCTCGAGAGAGAGAGAGAGAGAGAGGAGGTTAGCTACAGTACTTGTAGCAGCATAACTCTCTCTCTCTATAGAGAGAGAGAGGAGGTTAGCTACAGTACTTGTAGCAGCATAACAATAATGTCAGAGACAGGGCTTCCCTCTATTAAAGCCTTATCTGCTAATTTGCGCTGTTGTCATATGTTACTGTCGGTCAGAATGTAAAGGCCCACTGGATTTGCTGTTCAAAAAGTACACTCTCACTGTGCAGTCTAGTTTGTGGTGGGCCTGTGTGATATTATGGGATCTTATGAGGTGTGTTGAAGTGGTTACTGCTCTGAGGAAGAGGTTTATCCGGTGGAGCTCCACAGCTGCAGGTCTTACAAACACTACTCTCTGAATCACTTGCAATCACAGGAGCCGAAAGCAGAGGGAAGTAAGGTAAGGACTCCTCCCCGTTTCTTATTTGGGGATGTTTCTTATTATTTTTACGTCTTTTGTTTATTTTTGGGGTTTTTCTCCTCTCAACTAATATCATTCTGTGAGAAATCACTTCTGCCACATGCAGTGCATTCTGGGATTTTATTGAATCTTTTTTATCAAACTACACATGTTGTGGTTTGTGGCAACAGGCTGCATTAAAATATTTGTGCAGTATAAATAATATGACGTATGCACCTCGGATCATACAATTTCAAAATGTCTTTCCTTCCATGCCGACAATAGAGTCACTGCCAGACTTGCTAATAAAGCTGGTAAAAAGCTTCAGTAAAGTCCCTCAGAGCGCTGTGTCACCGTGGCCAAACCTCTTGCTGAATAGATCAGTGATAATGAAATATTTGCTTGCTACTCATCTACAGGTGTGCTGTTGCTTGGCAGACGGGAGCAGGAATGGCCCGGTATGGCCCTAATCTAGCCACGTTGTGCTGTTTAAAGCATAAACTAATAATAAACAATGTTGTTAGGGACCATGATTCTTTTCCCCAAATGGTCATATCTCCATGTAGATGATAAAAATGAAAAAGATAGAAGTTAAGTGATCACAAAGCTGCAATTCAAGTGCTATTGTTTGATTTCAAATAATAAATGGTAGTGTTCACACACTACCATTCATACCATACACTATGAATGGTAGTGTTCATAGTGTATAGTGTATTTGTTTCCTTCTATAAACTATAAAGAAAGTGCTCCTACCACATTTAGCGTCTTATTTGACGTGAGACAAGCAATGCTAGCGTAGCCGAGGGTCTGTAGCAAGCATCTATGAGTGTGTGTATATGTGTTGGTAGTTCTTGTAATCTGTTGCTCGTGGTAGTTTAGTTCTTAAAGGGTTTGTGCTTTGTGCTTTTTATCTGTCCAGCATGCTGTTCTTTCTGTTTTGGGTTGAGATTTGGGAGGGGGGTGGGGGTCTAGTTTTATAACCCTCTATTCACTAGTAAGACAGCTGACTGCCTTCCTTAGGTCAGCGGTACCTCCAGTGTGTGTGTGTGTGTGTGTGTGTGTGTGTGTGTGTGTGTGTGAGAGAGAGAGAGAGAGAGAGCATAATTGCGACTCTATGATGAAGGCTAACTGTCTCTAGCCAGGTGCCTGCCTGGATTCAACCCAGCTGGCCAGAGCAGTTGCCCTTCTCTTGTCCTGCTGAGAGACTGTACAGTACTTCTCAGATTCATCAACTATACTACCAATCCTCAATAAATCTGAAATGCATCAGGATGCCTCTATGCTTTATCAGATTGGATTTAATCCAGGTTTACCCAGTGTTTCAAGAGTTTTCTTCTTGGCTTCGTGCTTCATGCATTCTTAATAATGTTGCTTATTCAAAGTGGCAAGTGTTTTTATTCCTGCGTATGTGGGTTCACTGACTGAATGAAAGATCAGACTGCACGCTAGCCCTGCATGTGGGTGCGTTCAGGTCTCCAGCCTATCCTAGCAAGACGCCGACACCACCAGGTTCTGCTGTGGGGGGTCTGGAAATGCTACAGGCAGTACAACACAGGCACTCCTTTGGCTCCTCAGCCAATCAGCAGCCAACTCGACTTTTGTCTGACTCTACTAAACACGGAAGCAAACATTGGGGGTGGCTGATTTTGACACAAACCCCCCCCCCCACACACACACACTTTCCATTCACAATCCTTAGGTCTCTCCTATGGTAAATTCAAGATGAGGTGCGAGTGCTTTGAACCTTGGCTGACCTACATTTATGTAATAGATTTTTCTGGAAACATTGTGTGACTTTGTTTCCTCATAGTGAAAGACCTGACAGAGAAATGTGGGCTGAGCTGATGCAGCACAGAACCAGCATCATAGAATGTCTGTCTTCTGTTTAATTTATGTAATGTTCCCTCTGCCCTGTTCTGCACTGTTTGCTCTGTTATATACAGACTGAGGCAGGAATGTATTTTCTCCACAGGGATAAAAAAGGCCACTTTATGGGTACTATCTACTGTTAAAACCCTTCCTGCCAAAGTCTCAGACACAGTGTTCTTGGCGCTAAGAGCTCCTGGCTTCTGAACGGAGCCATTTCATTCATCAGAGGCCCTGATGATAGCGAAGTGCCTCTTGATGCCTGGCAGAGCACAAGAGCTCTCTGTGTTGTGGAGTGGTTGTGTGGCACTGAAGTGTGTATTGTGTTTTAGAAGTGAAGAGAACACTTAGGAGTGTGTCCGACTGTAAAGTAAGTGGACCCCTAAAATGTTCCACTCATGGACACCCCCTCAACCTCATCCACAGTGGTTCTTAGAGTGGGGTCTGTGGACCCTCCCTTGGGCCCTTGCAGTTGGCAGCTCTGGAGCTGTCTTCGCTCCCTCGCATCCTCATGACTATTTATGGACAAGCTGAAGTTTTTTTTTTTTTCTTTTTTTTTCTCTGCACCAGCGATGGAAGGCTCTCTGGCTTCTGTCAGTTAAAATCCAAGCGTGCCTCCTTAGACTGCATGCCATGTACACAGGAGTAACATGTCGGGGCCTATGCCAGGTATTCAAGAGAGCCTGGATCTTTGCCTGTTTGCATCTGAGCTGTGATACACTTGGCAGTATTTGTGGTATTTAGTTATTTTGTTATGTTATTTTTAAGAATGAGCTCCCCCCAGACCGTTGGAGGCCTAGGAATAAACTATATTGATTTCTGTGAGCAAATGAGGTTTTTGCAGCAGCCAAATAAATACTGAGAAGGAATAGCAGCAGGGGTGCTATTCCTAACACCAACAAACACAAACTCCATTAATCATTAGCTTGTACTTACTGTAGAACAGCTAACCACAAACGTATCACACACCAACATAATAACATTAATTAATGCAACTAGAACACAACTTTAGGGTTGATACCTGGAACACCTGGAAGTTGAAATTGCTCTGAATTTGATTGATTTAGCATTTCTTCAATCGAGATTGAATTTCACCAATATTGAATTTGAATTTCACGACAGTAAATTGAATTGATTCAAATTAAAAATCCACACTTGTCTTGATTGGGTACAGCGCTATTTTGTCCACATATTTCTGACCCATGGCTCCTTTTCGCCAAACCAAGCAGAGCGGGACAGGCAGCAAAAGATGGGGGAGGAATATGTCATGCTTGCCGTCAATCACAACTCCTCCGGTCGGCCTTGTGGTCCAGACCCTGTGTGGGAGGGTTCACACTCCTGACAAGTTGTTGGATCACTGGCTCTGTGCTTGTCCTCCTGCCCATCAATGAAAGCCGACCATTTGCAGTAGAATTCCCCCATTGTTTTGGAGTGTCGTAAGTGTTTGTAAACAAACAGCTTCTGAGATCTGACTCCTCTATAGATCAGTTGCAGTGGTTTTTAACAGCTTGTGAGCCTTACTCCAGCTCGCAACACAAACACTTGAGATTCAATATGAACTCTGCCCTGCCAGTGGGAGAATGCCAAGTAGTAGTGCCAGTGGGAGAATGCCAAGTAGTAGTGCCAGTGTTACATTCTGCAGTGAGGCGAGCTAATAATTACCTCCAGGGTTGGCAAACAACTCTGTCTTCACACACAACTCCCCAACTCAGGTGTATAGCACGCTAACACAGCGGTGAACAGTTAACCCCTACAAACACTGAGCTATGGTGCACCCAGGCTGCAGTAGACTGCTACTGCATTTACCTTGGCTGGCTGCCTCTGCTACTGGACTGGCCTGTGTGAGGAGGAGATGCAGCGTGTGTGTGTGTGTGTGTGTGTGTGTGTTGGAGGGCTGGAGGGGGGGTGACCCAACGCTCTGTGTGTGTTGGTGTGTTCAGGACTGGGAGGCAGAGGATCACGACTGGTACTGTTTCGAGTGCCACCTACCCGGGGATGTGTTGCAGTGTGACGGGTGCTTCCGCGTCTACCACCTCAAGTGTCTCCATGACGACAGTCGCCCCAGAGACCCCGCCTCGCACTGGACCTGTGTCGTCTGTAGGGTAGGAGGGGTGTGTGTGTACATGTACTAAGGAATTGTGTGCATGTTTCTGTGTTGGACTGCATGTGTTGTCTTGTCACACTCATCCTCCCCCGTGTGTCTCCCAGGGCAGTAAAAAGAAGAATTTAACCAAACAAGAGATGTGTAAATACCTTCGCTTCATTGTGCAGCGCATGAAGGAGAGGGTCAGTGCACACACACCATATGTCGTGTACACATGTCAGTATTCATAATGCAGTAGCTATAGTCAGTTGGAGTATATTGGGCAGGGTATTTACATTTTCTGTCTTTGTTTGTTTCTTTTTGTTTGTTTCTTTTTTCTTTCTTTTTTTTCTTTCTTTCCCTCGCTCCCTAGGCAGTGGACCTTAATAAGAAAGGTAAAGACATTAAGCATCCCATGTACCGACGTCTGATCCACACGGCCCTAGATGTCTCCAACATCCAGGAGGTAACCATGGCAACCACAACAACTTTATTCATACCACGTTGTTGTCGCATGTTGTTCGCATTGATTGTTCTCGTAGTATGTGGATTGACGTTCGTTCTCTCTCTCTCTCTCTCTCTCTCTCTCTCTCTCTCTCTCTCTCTCTCTCTCTCTCTCTCTCTCTCTCTCTCTCTATAGAACCTGTCTAGTGGAAAGTATAAAAATTTTGATGAATTTAAAGCTGACGCTCAGCTCATTGTTCACAACACCGCCATCTTGTTTGGAGGTAAGCCTGTTTCCCTCTCCGGGAGCCTGTCTCAGTCACACAGGAAGAGCTGCTTTGTCAACATGCTTCCTGTTGTGTGTTGCAGTGCACAGTGACCAGGCTGAGATTGCACGGCTACTGTACAGTGACACGTGTCATGAGGTACAGCTTTGTCATTTCATTTTTCACTGTGGGTAGAGCTTTGTCCACGAGAAAACTGAGAACAGTGTCTTAGAGGTCTCGTGTTATACTGTGGATGTCACCAGTTACAATACTAATAATATATATTTACTATAAAAAGGTTATGCAGCTTTGATACATAATATGGTTCTATTGACAAAAAATTACTAGGAATGTCCCAATCCAATATCAAAGATAGGAATCAGGGCCGATCCAGGAATTTTTTAACTGATTTGTAACGGCAGCCAGGGCCCAATCTATTTCTGTGTTTGTCCAATTTACGTATTTTGTGCAGACTGTTCCGCATGGTTTGAGACTATAAACTATCGCAATGTCAGCCGTGTGGAAATTCTTTAAATTGGAAACTTTCGAGAGGAGGTGGCAACCGAGCTTTGTTTAATAAAATTAATTGGGCATTTGAAAAGAGGAGAGAAATCTAGTCGAGACTGTGACAAGACGAGGAAAATAACTTGTGGATGAGCAGCTAATTTGGGTGGTAGAAAACGTAGGCTTTCGCCGGCTTATGGAGCATTTTGAGCATTGTAACAGAATGTTGTGTACATATACAGTATATAGAGTATATTTACTCTCCGACAGTCCGAGGTAGTTACTCTTTACGGCTTCAAGTGGTACTACAGTTTTGCTGTATTCCGGTCTGTGTCTAGACACATTATGCGCAATTACAAGTGATGCTTTTGGGACGCGTCTATTTATTTTGGGTATGAAAGATACATTTTTTTTTTTTTTTGGGTTATATATAAAACGGAGACCCTTGTGTTGTTTCAGACACATTTGTTCATTTCAGACACAGCTATACCAAAATTTTATAGCAGCATAAATATTTATTAACAAAATGGATCGGAATCGGTAGCTATAACTATTGATTGGATCGGACGGGGTCGTCCCTACAAACTACATTAGATTAACCCTTTTGATAAATCTGTCTTTCTGTTTGTCTCTCTGTCTGTCTGTAGTTGAATGAGTTGTTGCTGTGTAAGAACTGTTTCTATCTGTCCAACGCTCGTCCTGACAACTGGTTCTGTTACCCATGTGTGAGTATAGTTCACTGTATAACAGCCCATTGATGCTGGTGTGTACAGCCGTCTGTCTGACAGAGGGCCATGCTGCTCTGTCATACAGAGTCCCAGTCATGAGGTGGTCTGGGCTAAGATGAAGGGTTTTGGCTACTGGCCTGCCAAAGTCCTGCAGAGAGAAGATAACCAGGTGGATGTACGCTTCTTTGGACACCAGCACCAGAGGTTAGTACCTATTTCCAGTCCATACTAGCTGTATACTGGTATTACCAGTCCATCCTAGCTGGAGTGTACCAGAGGTTATTGCTAGACTAGTCTGTTTATTGTGTTTACTTAGAAAAGCCCTTTTACACAGAACTTCTTTCCTCTGCTCTCCTCTGCTGTCAGAGCATGGATTCCAGCAGATAACATCCAGGACATAAAGGTCAGTGTTCAGCAGCTGCAGGTGAAGCGCAGTATGGGCTGGAAGAAGGCCTGTGAGGAGCTGGAGCTGCACCAGCGTTTCATCAGGGAGGGGCGCTACTGGAGGACCAAGCTGGAGGAGCCCGCCCCCCCTGGCCAGAACCAGTCCCAGGCCCAGAACCAGGCCCAGCGGGGTCAAGAGGAGCCCAGCGGGAGGACGGAGAGGCTAGAGAGGAGTGATGAGGCGGAGTCCAGTATCTCTTCTACCAGCAACGAACAGGTCCGCCATGTGAGTAAAGAGTAAATAGAGAAGCCCTAGTCCACTGAGGTTTGTACTAACAGAAACCTAGCAAACATGGAGGAATGTTGTTTAAAACTGGTGACTTAAACATGGTGTTTGATCAGTCAGCAGTGTTCAGTGTTGCAAGCACGACCCCTACAGTGGAGAGGAGGCTATAGAGGGAGGGATGGAGACTTAACGGAAGTGGTTTTTTGTCACATCTGAACTGACTTTTAAACTCTAGTGGTACACGGCACCACCTGGTGGCAGGACAACTACACCACACCGCAGTAACCTGCCTTTAGTTACTTGATGTTGTTGTGTTTTGTAGCTTAAAGGAATTCAGGAGCCAAAAGCTAAGAAGAGCCGTCGCACTCAGAACATCGAGCCTAAAGAAGAGAGCAGCGTGAGTATTAATAATAATGATATTTTTCAGGGTTATATTCATGTTATGAGCATTTGTTAATTCCCCGTCTCCTGCTCTCAGGACGTGGAGCCGGAGGTTGAAGCTGTGTCCTCCAGCCAGGAGGTGGCGGTGTCCTGCGTCTCCCTGCAGCCAGAGAAGCTATCCGTCTCCACCCAGACGAGGAAGGCGGGTGGGGCGTCACCCCGGACGTTGCACCGCGGCACCCAGACCACCAGCGAGGGCGCCTGCCACAACCTGTGTCATGAGAAATACACCAAGATCTTCAACGACGTCAAAGACATGATGAAGGCCGACAACAAGAGAGAGACGGAGAGGGTTGTCAGAGAGGCTCTGGAGAAGGTGGGGGAGGGCTCCTGGTTTTCAATGCTCATGGAAATCCTGGAAAAGTTTAAAAAAAAAAAATGATTAAATATAATTTTTGAAATAATAATAATAGAAGAATACCAATGATTTCTCTCTCTGTCCCCTCAGCTGCGCGTGGAGCTGGAGGAGGAGAAGCGGCAGGCGGTGAACAAGGCGGTGTCTGGAGCTCAGGCTGAGATGGAGAGGAAGTGTAAGCAGGTGAAGGAGAAGTGTAAGGAGGAGCTGGTGGAGGAAGTGAAGAAGATGGTGACTCAGCACAAACAGCTCATCTCCCAGACCAAGAAGAAACAGTGGGTGAGTGACCGGACCCCCCTGCTTTCTGACCCCACAACCTCTGGTTGACCTGTAGTTTGGTAGAGGAACACCTCTAATGTTCATGTTTAATAGTTTTGCTGTATGCTTCATCGCTAATTTAATACATTGTTATTATTATCAGGGGTCCAAGCAGCGAAGCTGCTGGAACCCTATTGTTTTTGTAAGGGTCATTATTATTCATGTTTCCGCAGTTTAAAAGTACTTGGGGATCAAAAACTGTCTGTAAGTCCCCAAAGGCACAAAACTTGGTAGGTAGGTTTAAAGAATTGCAACGACCTCACCAGGTCTCTAGGGGCCGCTTCAATAAGAACATTTACGTTTTGGTTCAAATCTCAGGCTCTGTATAGAATTTTTAAAAATGTCCTCTTGTTCTTTGCAATGTCCTGAATCAAACGCACCTAGCCACGCCAATTTCCGTCTCTAAATTTTCTAGCCATTTTCAAAAAAGTCTAAAGTAAAACTAATCTATCTCCTCCTAGACCGTTCATTCGATTCTCACGAAAGTTGATACACAACTACAGACCAAGCCGAAAAAATTGGATTTTTAATTTGTTGCTCAGTTTTCAAGATGCGCATTAATGAATTCTCAGGACGTGGCCAATTATGGTTTATTGCCTATATTTTCTCTTGTAAAGGTACAATCTTATCTAAACTACACACAGATACACACAGTCAGCACTACATTCCTTGGACACACACCAAATGTTGTGCTATTGCCTGCATAGGGGAAGTTACAACAGCCAGATGTCAGTATCTCAAGAACCACTTGACGTAGAACCCTTCAATTTGGTGTTTGGTTGGTTGGTAGACCGCTGCAATACTGCTCGGACTCCGTTAATCGCCGCTTGCGGCTATATTTTTCAGTGTTATTCATTTAGTTATTTTCCAGTATGAGGGAGCATGATCATTAATATGATTCATATTATTTTTTTCAGTGTTATAACTGTGAGGAGGAGGCCATGTATCACTGCTGCTGGAATACGTCTTACTGTTCCATCAAGTGCCAACAGGAGCACTGGCATGCCGACCACAAACGCACCTGCCGCAGGAAGAGATGAACAGGCCCCGCCCCAGCCAAGCACGCCATTGGCTCCTCACCCCACTCTTCTGTGTCACTTGTCATCTCAACCTGAAGACTTTTATGGAGCTGAGAAAAACACAACGTTACGAATATTTAATGTAACTTTTTTTGATTTCGTTTTTTTATTAACGCTGTTATTTCTGTGGAATCATGAACAGATGAGTTCCAGAGCATGGCTCCAGTGCAGAATTATGGTATTGATTTTAACTTTGCCCTGTTTAATCTCGTTTTCTTTGCTTAAGTCATAGGATGAATTATTTAAGTGTAATAACACGAGACAAGCATGAACATTTTATTACCTGAATTTTTTATTCACTTTTCTTACTGTAAATGCAACAACACGCGGCATTTATCTTAAAGAAAAGACAAAAATACTATTGCAGCACTGCGATAGCTCCGCTTTCATAAAGAAAATAGACTTAAAAATACATACATAAAAAAACACGATAAAAGTGATGTTGAATGGTAAAACGCGTAGCTCACAAACACCTTACAAATCCTTTTTTTTTTGGGGCGGGTGGGGGTCCTGAATGTTTTGCAGGGTAAATGTCCCCTTTTTATGGTTTTTAATTTTAATTGTATATCATTGACTCAGATGTTGAGATTTCCACCCAGATGTTTATGTACATGAGGAGTAGTATATCTATGGTTGGGAACAGGGTTAAGAGGTCGGTTTAACGATGCCGACAAAAAATAATCTTTATCTTTCAGTTTCTTGTTGGTCTGCACATTTCTGTAATTTTTATTATTCGGAGATAAGGAAGAAAAAAACATTTTAAAATTTTCCAAGGACACGTTCAGCGAGCTATAATGAACTTAAAATGAGGAGGTTCCATCCAGTTTTCCACTTTATATATATTTTATTTTATTTGGTTTGTTCCCGCCAAAATACTTGGAAGCTGTTTATGGAGGTATGTGTGTGTCTCTGTTTTTGAGTGGTTATTTTGGCGTGGCAATATCGTCGTTCTTAGAGTACAATGTGACGTGACCTTTCACCTCTGATGCAGTCGTTGTGATTGGTGCCTGTTCCTTTTCCTTCACAACATCCTGTTACTCATTGGCGCCACCTGCATGTCGGTAATCTCATAACGTTTTTATTTTGGAGTTCATAGAGATAAGACTCGCTGCTCGCGTATTGTCCAACGGGTGGACCAATATAAAATATATGCAAATGTGAACGAAGCTAAGCTTGTAGATGTTTCTTTCTTTGTCTTGAGTGTTCACAGTGTGTGACAGTGAAGCTTTTGGAAAGAGGCAATTAAATTGCCAGTTTTATGTATTCCTGACGTACTGGGAGAGTCTCCTGAGTTTGTTTTGACTTTACTTAGTGATGAAGACTGGCTGAGCAGAGGGAGAGTCTATTATTCAGTCACATGCCGTTTTTAACTCTTACTGGGAGCGGCCCAGTATAGCCAGTCAACATACGGTTCCGCATATGTTGCTCTTCATTGATGGTGATATGTCCTTCATTCTCTGACTAGTTAGCTCAATCAAGTGTATCAGATTTTATTGTTTCTACTACTGTTTATATGAATTAACAATCTTTGTCTCTTTCCTATCTCATGCTATGTTTTGTGATTTACTCTTTAATATTTTTTTATATATGCTATGACAGAAGTGTTTGAATTCAAGGACGTGTGTGTGTGTGTGTGTGTGTGTGTGTGTGTGTGTGTGTGTGTGTGTGTGTGTGTGTGTGTGTGTGTGTGTG
>JAOEHI010003063.1:0-39111 GCA_025447815.1 Percopsis transmontana
CCCTCCCCCCCACCGACCACCCCCCACACCCACCCCCCCCCCCCCCCCCCCCCCCCCCCCCCCCCCCCCCCCCGCCCCCCCCCCCCCCCCCCCCCCCCCCACGACTGACCTCGTCCCTGTTGTGGGAATCCAGAGGGGCCGTGGCAGCAACAGCCAGCAACTTGATGGGGGTGGTGGTGTCGCTGAAGATGTCCGACACCTCCTGAGTCATCGCCTCCTGCATCGTACCTTTCAGGTCCTGGGTGGAAGACATTAAGAGGTTTTACAACCGCTTTATTTTTTCGTAATTTTAGCGATGGTTTGAACTAAGATCAGGTAAAATTATCTTTTAGCCTGGACCAACAGTAATTAGTGCAATTATCTTCCTGATGGTTAAAGTGATCTTGACCTTATGTTAAATCCTCGACTGTTTAGCTTCCGTACTTCGATACAAATCCACACTGCATCTAATGAAATATCATTTTTTTACTTTAACGACGAAAAATAAACTTTATTTGTATAGCACCTTTCTTAAAACATACATATACAACAACATATATAGTATGAATTCTAATGTACACTACCAATTATGTGTACCATGTGTATGTAAAACAACACAACAAAAATAAATGTCTAAACAGGAATCAAGTCACATTAAAACATTAGTGAAATACTGACAGTACACATATACGGTGGTATAAACAGAACACCAAGAACAGAAGTTCAGTGAGCATATGCCCACGCAGCTTCACGCCCTGCGGTCAATGACGGTGTTTGCTGTTCTGCCTTCTCCCCCAATGCATGATGGGTGGCTGCCTTAAAGGGTGGAACCCTCACCACCTGTAGAGGGGGTGCACTCACAAAGACAATGTGGTTCCTACACCCTCACCAGTAGAGTCCAACATGATTGGCCAGTAGAGGGCGACCTTGTCTAGTGTGGATGAGTGACAGCGACCATGAACCGTCCTTACTTTCAGGGCCTCCTGGAGCTGCTGAGCCACGGCGCGTGCCTGCGGGGAGTCTCCTTCGCCGCGGGCCGCCAGGTCGGCCAGATGGGCCATGAGCTGCTCCACCTGCTCGCATTTACCCACCAGCTCCTGCCTGTAGGGGCCTGGCAGGGCGTTGGCCAGCCTGCGGCCCTCCGCCACCAGCCCCCGGATGGCTGCCTGGCCTGGACACACACACACACACACACACACACACACACACACACACATAAGTGACAGATTCCTAGGGGTCCAGGTCTGTGTTGACTACAGGGTGATGCTAATCAAGTCAACTTTAGAGCTGCTATCCGCAAATTCTCAGGTTCCTTTTACATTTCATCATGTTTGTTGCACGCCAACATACAAATTAAACATGCGGTTACTGATCATTACCATCTGGTGTCTCCATTTGCCAGATAGCAGCTTTAAATTTGAATATGAATTCGGCGATTTAGTGTGTATTTTAAAAACGGATAATTTAGTGTGTATCCTATGTTGGGGTTCTTATACAAACAATGTAATCTGCGAGGAGAAAGAGAAGTCTGTTCCTCCCAGCAGGAAAGCCAACACCACAAAAAATTCCGTAACAGAATGTGATACAATAGCCTTTCTAGCTTGCAATTGCACCACAAGAAGAATGGAAGCAAGTGTGTGTGTGACAGACAGACAGACAGACAGGAAAAGAAAACACAAGGAAGGTGGTGGTGGGGGAGGGTGTAACCACACTCACCCACACCCCTGTCTTCCACGTTGGGGTTGTCAATCCAGCGCTGGGCCTGCTCGATCTTGCCCTCCAGGTGAATGGCCGCCTTGGCAGGCCGGCTGTTTGCGACTGCTTTGCTGGTCTTGGACTGCAGGTTCTGCAGAGCTGTGGCGATCTGTTTAGCCAGTGCTCTGGCCTCTGGGGTATCTCCTTTGCCCCTATGAAAACAAACAAAATGCGGTCAAACGTCTTAAAAACCTAGATCTGGATGTTCAACGACCTTCAACCTCTTGAACATGTGTCTGATGTCTTTCAACGTCTGTCATTTTTGAGGGGAAACATCTTCCAAGGGTTCACTCACTGTCTCCTGAGCTCAGAGAGCTTGGCGGTGAGGGCGGCGGTCTCGCCAATGGAGCGCAGGATGTCATCTCTTTCTTTGGGGTCCTCGCACATGTCAGCGATCTTTTTAGCCTCAGTGAGGAGGGCTCTGACGTTCTCCTCTCCTTCGGGACCACCGTGGGGGTCTGCAAGCCAGTTCTAAGGAGGAATTGCAGAACTGCACTGAATTAAACTGGACATTTCTTGGTCAAGCGTGATTCCAGCCTAGATCAACTAGGCAGGTCAAACAAAAAGCAGGCCTAGGAGCTCTGTGGGGGAGGATAGAGAGCGCACGCCGCTCAGCAATGGAGGTACGGGAGGGGCGTGCGCACAACGATGTTTCTGTAACGCTGGCTTCAACCGCAGGGATCATTTCGGACACGATTTGGCGGAGCGTACCTTTAGCACCTAGAGAGTTACAGTACAGTATGGCGGTGTATGCTGACATGGTGGAGGGTTCACCTGGGCAGCGTCTATCCTCTTGGCAATAGCCTGCTTGGAGTTCGTCATGGCCTCCAGCTTGCGGGCGGCGTTTTCCACCTTGCCCGTGAGCACGTCCAGCCCCTGGGACACCTGCTGGGCCTTCTGCATGGAAGCAGGCGAAGCCCCCTGACCCCTGGAGTACACAAAGACACATTATTGCTACCCAAAGCCGCAACACCGCCATGGAGTTAAGCCTAGTCAGAGTGGGTCCGTTTACTCAAGTGCTGTCGGGGTCTCTGTGCACGCATGTGTGAGATTTCCCCCTTTTTTTCCCCCCAGATGCTTCCGTTTCCAGACAATTCTCTGTGCCATCTCTCTGTTTTAAAGAGTCCGTAGATTAGAACCAGACAGCTGCTTCTACTCCAGCCTGACCCACTGACCCAGGGTCCCTGGTGGCAGCCATGTTTTATACCAGAGGCATATCGCTTATTCTATTACATACTGTAATCCCCTTCTAATATGCTTAGCACCTTGCACGCCCTCCCCATTCAGTCGCATGGGAAAAATAAAAATTATTTCCAAAACAAAATCAATGCTACTGTGCACAGGAGCTTTTCTGAATCAAATTACTGAAATCAAATTAGGAAACATCTGTCATCATTACAGGACTGGGGAAAGTCAAATGGATGGCGCGAAGTCTGCAATCAGCAGAAAATGGCCCATCCCTCCCGTAAGTACCTAGCCCTCATCTCGGAGACTTGATCGGTCATTTGGCCCAGTGTCTTGGCTGTGCCCAGGATGTCCCTGCGCTCCTTCCCGGCACACAGCTCCCCAACCTTGCCAGCCTCATCCAGGATCTGCCGAATGGCCTGTTCCCCTGCGTCGCCTAGGACCAGGACATGGGAACATGAGATAAAAGGCCCTAGCACACGGTTTGTGATTCGTGTGTGTGTGTGTGTGTGTTTGTGTATAATCCTCTCAGATGAAACCTCACACACCAACCGCAGAAATTCGGATACATTACAATTTGTTTTCAAAAAGGTTGCTTCACAGCAACACAGAGTCAATGTCACCGAGGACAAGCAGACGGAGAAGCAGGCAGACAAACAGGCAGACAAACAGACAGACAAGTAGGCTAGATAAATGGAAGGTACAAAGGTATTGATCAGCGTCTTGCTTACCCGGGTGAGCGTTTGGATCCCTCAGCCAGTTCTTGGCCTGGGCCATTTTAGAGTCAATGAGCCCCAGCGCTCGCTTGATGGCCTCTGTGTCCTTGGAGTAGCAGGGGGAGAAATGCATGAATAACTTAGATAAATCAATGCATCTAAACTAAAATAGTTCCTGAATCCCTTCGTAACAACGATGCTACACAAATGTTTCAGGAATCCCATCAGGAGTTACTGAAGAAGGTCTAGGTGTGTCTATTTTGACTATTCATTTGAACAATATGGAACAACTTTTCCCCCTGAGAGCACAGGGTAGTTGGCTGTAGTCCACACCATAATCAAAATCACGCTAAAAACAGACATCAAACATCCAAGTAATGTGCAGCATTACCAACATCAGACATAGCCACGGGGTGCATGCTTTTTCAATCACCCCCCCCCAGTGTCAATATGCCCCCCCGACACAAAGCCAAACGTCTGGTCTATTGTGTCCCGGTTGGAGCGGATGGAAACACAACAGGCCACGTGTGAGAGGAGCTGAACTTGACAATGACTCCATTCATTCGCCTGCAAAGTCTGCGAAAACAAAAGCGTGATTCTTCGTAGAAGATGCAAGTAAGGAGCTGATGAGGAAGTGCTTATGGAATACAGCCAAGTAATGCAGCTTCTCCATTAGACCAAGCATGTGAATCGAATGGTTAAAGGGCTTTTGATCGGTGACGTTTGTGTGTTTTCACACTATTTCACCCTCTGGAGTTTATTAGATCAGTACGGGATACATCATAGTAAGAGAAAAGTGTTAAGATTAATTTTACAGTCAAGTGGGATACAAGAGGGATGTTAAAAATTCTGTTTAAAAACTATAGCTTTGATTGGAAAAGGAATGAATACACACACAAAAAAAAAAAAAAAAAAAACAGGAAGTTGAACGGTTTTGCATTATTGTTCTGCAGCAGTGCGTGTGTGAGCATACGGATGCAGGTGGACAAACAATACACGTGTCAGTAGAAAAATGGTGCGGCTGGTTCAGGACACAAAGCCCGCAAGCACAAGGGCGTGGCTGAGGTGACAGGCGGACAGAAGACACACACACACACACACACACACACACCTCATCCAGGGTGCGGTTACACATTGTACAGGAAGCTGTATTACGGGGGGATTAATATGACTTTTAGTACTGTGAAAGGCAAAACATCCGCTAGTGAACACCCGTCATCACGCGTGATTAAAAACATTAAAAAAACATTAAAAATTGCCATTCGCAGAAGAAAACAAGATTTATAGTTTTTATGCACCCTCCTCCTATGGTTGTTACTTAGAAGCAAGAAGTAAGAGGAGTGTGGTGAAAGACTGGGGAAATACAATAATGACACCAAAAATATAGCATGACTCACTACTCAATATTAGACACAAAAAGGAAATGCTTGCCGAAGTTAAAGTGTCAGAGGAGCAGGGCGCACAAATATTCATACAATGTTATTTCAACAAAGCAAAACAAATTCGCAGGGCAAAGGCACAGATAGACATTTCTGTAACTCAACTCGCTGTACACTCTCCTGCAAAGAAACTCATTCCATTAGCGCTGCTTAAGTGTTCAAACTCCTACGGCGCCATTTCACGTGGGCCGCTACACTCGACGGCTTCGCCTCATGGCTACCTCCTACTGTAAAGCACGCGTTGGCACGACATAGCACAAGACAGCGCACACTTCTACCACACATGCTGTCGCACAACCAAGACAGGTCAGGCTTACCTTCTACGAGGGGAGGGGAGAATGAAAACGATGAAAAGAAAAGAAAAAAAAAAAAAGGGAACATAAATACAAACATTTTACCGGACACAACCAACAGAGAACAAAAAGCGGCATAAATATGAAGAAAACGGGCACAGAAAAAGTCCTTTGGAAGGTGGTCGGAAAAAGAAAAGAAGCCATACATGCCAAGCAGAAAGAACATCGTCAAAGAAAATGCTCAAAGTGATAAAACAGCTTCACAGAAGCCTATTAAAGCGTTCCTCCTTTAGCGGAACAGCAACACAGTTTGCACTACGTTTGAAGCATTTTTCACGATGGACAGCTTTAAAATAAGGTCATCATAATGAAACACAGTACATGCTCTATTAAGGGAAAACATCAAATACTATCTGAGAACAGTAGTATATGGCCTGTACAGCCAGCAGACGTCTCCCAAATGCGTTCTGGGAGAGTGTGAGGGCATATTGCAGGGTGGATCAAATTTAAAACCAAGTCAAATGCTTATGAACGAGGTTTTTAGCCGCTTTAGCGACAGTCAAGTGATAGGTGGTGTGTGCACTAGAGCCTGTGAGTGCCAGAACATTCCAAGTGTGCGCACATGTCTTTTCGCGGCCCATACCTTGCTGGCCCAGGCGTCCTCGTCCCAGGAGGTAAGCTGTAGAACTCTGATAATCTCATTTATCTCGCCGCTCATCTTCTCAAAGGTGAAGTTACGGTTCTTCAGGGCCTCCTCGACGCCTTGGCTCCCAGAGGTCTTGGTGGTCACAAAGATCTTAATACCTGAGACACAGAACCAGACTGGAGATCAGCAAATGTATATTCTGTACACTGCAATTTCACCCGCTGATGAAGGTTTAAAGCCACACTTGGACTTAGTGGTTCATATGTCCCCATGTTGTAAAGGATGCCTTTTGGAAACAAGTTTTTCTTGTTTTCATTATCACGTAATTTTGTCAAACTCCTACAGTCAATGACATTCGTCTTCCAGGTTTCAGCCAAGCTACTTTCTAAATAAAGTAAAGCAAACTAGCAAGGAAACTGTGGTTTGATCCAGTGGTTCTCCAAAAACGTTCACCCATGACCCCCAACAATGTGTGGTTTATTGCTTGCGACCCCCCCCCCCCTCATATACACATGCGAGGATGCATGAGGGGTGGCGCTAGCGAATAAAACACTTCTTGTAATCCATTAAGAAAGCCACTATAAAAGTAGTAGTGTGTGTGTGTTTACCTGAGATAAGGACAGGCAGCAGTTCTTTCACTGTGTTCATGGAGTTAACCAGCATCACTCTGTGCTCCTGGTGTGTCAGTTCCTGCTGTCGCTCGTCTATCATCTTCGCCATTTTGGTCATGCCTGTCCAGAGACAACATCGGCCACATAGCAATGTTGATTTAATTAAAAACGCCACCATGTATTAGACAAGGTCATATTTTGACCTCTTGTCAGTTTTGGGGTTTTAGTCAAGGTTTAGTCAAAGTTCAACCAACACCTTGCCTTGGCCCTTTAGTTTGTTTACCTCAATATACATTTATATGCTAGATTGTATTAAAATAACCCTTAGATCACAATTTGTGATGACTGAAAAACTATAATTTTTCAAACTTTGAGCATAGTCTACGTTACTCACTCTCACACACACACACACAAAAAATGTAAATATACTGTTTCCAGTTTTTTGGGTGCGCTACCGCATCCTGATCATCAGTGTGTGGATTTATATAGAGTTAAAGAAGCTTTAGTGTCGAGGGTTTAGCAAAAGTTTAATACGGTTTTAACAGATATCCCATCTGGTATCCCACATCGCTTGCTCTCACTGAAAATGACTGGGGCCAAGCGACATCACATGGCTAGTGTGAACATGAGTTACCCCAACCATGAAATGGCAGGATTTCTTCAACATACAGCGCTTTCAGTATGTGACGGTAGGACATCTTGCATCACAGCATGAGCACACTGACCTGGGCCCAGGTTCTTTGTGTACGTGATTAAGTCCTCCATGGATTCTACCACCTCCGCCACTGTCAGGTACTCGAGAATGCCTTTACACACTCGGATGATTTTACGAACCTAGGAGGAAAGAAGCATAAATTAATACATGCGTTTATAATTACATTGGCGGCTTTTTTGATAACGCTTTTATGTAATGCGAATTAAAATGACCAAACACAAATTGCTAATTAATGCTTAAAAAAAAAAAAAAAAAAAAAAAAAAAAAAAAGTAGGCTGGGCTTGTTGGGGGATCAAATCCACGACCTTTCTGTTGGGAGACTATTCCGCCCCTCATTTCCACCGATTCCTGGTGTATTGTTCAACCCTCTAATTAAGCCGTTAGCGCTGGCTAGTGACCTCCCACTCACATTCCACTATACTGATCCGTCCCCGTCGGCACGGGAGAACAGCATGACTCAGCTGACTGATGACTCCTGCCATCCCGACCCACCAAGGGCTGATTCAGCACTAACATACCCCTCTGTTGGAGGACAAGAGATGCAGTCCTACTGCATGGTAAAACACTCCAGAGGTGAGTTCAAGGGATTTTTGATATAGGATTATCGAAAACTGATTTAGAATTAGAGTGTCTTTATTAACAAATCACCATATTACACTGATGTGTCCTATTAAAAGTGAGTGTGTGTGTGTGTGTGTGTGTGTGTGTGTGTGTGTGTGTGTGTGTGTGTTGGGGGGGGGGGACTGCAGAGAACTGAACACACGGTTATAAAAAAAAAAAACTTTTATGTTGTGGAGGACTCCCCGTTCTGAGCTAACGTCATCTCACACACCTCGGCCTCATCGAAGGTCAGGAGCAGGTCAGAGGTTCCAGAAAGGATGCCCCGCGAGCCATCGATGAGGTAATCCCGGGCCGGAACCGAGTAGGGATCGGCCTTCAGCATGGAGGCAGCCTGCACCAGCTTAGTACAGGCATTCTCCACCCTACGGGAAGTAAAGGAATGACGTTCTAAAAATGCTTGTCAGAAAATATAATAATATCATCATACGGTCCCATTTATATTTTAGAAGAACTTGCTTATAAAAGGCTTCATTGATCACTCAAGCACTAGACAAATAGTATAAGTGCTATAAAACAAATAACTATGTGGTGACTATTAGAGTGGTCATAAATGTCATTATTGTGTGCATAGATGATTTGAAGGCTGAATAAAGCCGTTACAAGCAGCCCTTAATCTAAACTGGGACCAATAATGCAAAGCAAATCTACTGCTCAAGGCAAGTCATGCAGACAAAAGACATTACATGGATTTTCAATCAGATTTCTGGCCTGTAGTCAAAATAGAGTAGAGTACTGGATAGCTAGGACAAACTCAGCCATAATATTATTAGTGCTGATCACATCTTTCTCAAAATGTTACCCTTACTCATTTCCTTGTTTTCATAGGCTGCACAACACCTTTTAAGTGACTCCTAGTATTCAAAGAGACGGCTTCCAAGGCCAAATGGTGGGACGTCTTGGGAACGAGAGATGTTTTGGGAAGCATTCTCAGGAGCCCAATGCAGACAATGAAATGTAGAAGAGCATAATGCGGGCCTTTCATTCAGCCACACACGCACACACACACACACACACACACACACACACTTTGCATGCAACCTGTATATCAAGACAGGGGAGCTACACATAAACCAGGCCACAAGCCAAGGAGCAACACATGTTCCGATTCCCACAGAATCCTGAATTCCTGCTGCTGCCTGGGGGCCAAATATTTTGGCCCGTTTAAATTTGTAAAATTTCGCCCATTTACAAAAAACAAAAACTACTTTTTTAAAAAAAAAAAAAAAAAAAAAAAAAAAAAGGAGCCAGCTCAGTTTTTCCCCACTTTTATTGTGTGCAGAGGCTGGGCAAGCAAACGGTGTCCTGTAGCGTGCACCAGCCATGCATTAACCGGACCCCCACAGAAACAGCCGTGCGGCCCCTATATTTAGCGCGGGGGGGGGCCCATTCTGGCACATGTGCTGATGGATGACGACAGGGTGACAATTTGACTTCAAGGTGCCAAATGTGTCAAGCCACATGACCTTGTGCCTGCCAATGTGTGTCATCGCTGACCTTGGGGTCTTCCAGCTTCCACCCCTCCCTCCCTTCACTCTAATGTAGTCACCGCCATAATATGCAGAGGGGGTAGACTGTGACACTAAGATACAGTTGAATTCATTTTAAACTAATGACTTTTAAAAAAAAATAAAAAATTCAAAAACTGCTGAGTCAACAGGGCGAGTGGCTACATGGATTAAATGTGTACAAGCCACATCTCGCAAGGCTTCGCATGTGTTCTGGTTAGCCAAAAGCAGCCATTGTCAGGAGAGCTTAAAGGAATATTGTACCTAAACAATGATATGAATTACTCACACCTCACAGCCTAGAATGATGGAGGAATAAAGGTTGTGCTCCCGTTCCTTCACAAATAATGTAGCTTTAACGTTTTTCTGTTGCAATGGAGTTCCACTCATTGCACCAGACAAATGTTGCAGCTACATACTGCAACTTTTTCCCCTCCAGCAATTCTAGGCGGTGAAGGGTGACTCACTCATTTTTTAGTCACCCTACTATTCCTTTAAGGGCAAATATAACCGTCTTCCTTCCTGGGCAAAGAGTCCCCCGCTAGTATTTATATTACACCAGGGGCAGGCTCTGAGGCACTTAACATGCCATTGCTGACCTTTGCTTGGGCGCAAACATCCATTACTGCAACAGATAAAGGGTGAGAGAGGAAAAGAGAGAGAACGCCAAAGAGACGCTGGTGGGTTTTCACATATAGGAGGAGTTGATTTGTTGTGAATTATAAAAAAAAAAAAAAAAAAAGGTTTAACATTACATTGCATGGTACATTTGAAAACATGGGACTGAAAGACCAGTGCTTTGGAGAATATCTTACTTGATGAAAGCCGGTGGCATGTCCCTTTTCATAATCTGGTCTTCTGTGGTCTGGACTGTTTCCTTCCCCACCTGGATGGAAGAGGGTAATGATCAATCAACACGACTGGAGGACAATCACAATGAAAGTGACACAGTTCCCGTTTTACAGCGTCCCAAGAACCCAGGTTTCTGTGCCAGATCAGAGGGGCCATTTTCAAACAACTTTCCACAAAAGTGTGGGTGGCTGTAGGGGAAGGGGTAATGAAATGTGTGGGGCTACAGTGGAGCGTTTATGGAGTTTTGTAATCTTGTAATTGTGATTTCACGCAAGAGGGCAATTCCGGACAAACTGTTTTAGTAACTAGTTTCTTAGATTTTTTTTAATTTAGGAACACACATGGTGACAAACCACTGAGTCACTGAGGGCACAGATGGAAAAGATCCAGGCCTGAGTGCTGCTCAGATTTATAAAGCAGCTTTATGCCTCCTCCTCCTCCTCCTCCTCCTCCAAACACCAGGATGAATCACCCCACCCCCCCACCATGACCTCAGCTCTGCATGACTCGCCTGCATCGAACAGCCATGAGCACTGATCAATGCATTTACCATCAACTGCTGTGCATTACCTCATCGGCATAGCCAGATGCTTTAGTCATTTTCCCAGATGAAAATGACATGTTCCCCAACGCTCCCAGGAACACAATTGAGCAGGCTGGTACATATTCGACAAGTGCTGACAGATCTTGGATCACAGAAGTGTGCTCGCACCTGTATAATGCAAAGGCAAAGCTACGAAGCTCGAGTTTACATTAAAAGCCATTCAGGCAACAGACATGCCCCAATTAGCATGACTTGCATTTGTATTTAGGATATTTATGGCATTCTGAAAGAATTTATCAGCATTTCCTACTATGGGTGGGGTGGGAATGGGGGGGGGGGGGCAGCAGCAGAGCCATTCCAGATGGCCGACGTGGAGCCTGTAATGGGACAGAATAGACATACATCTCCTCACTCTGTTTTCATTGGGCCACAGGGACTCTGTGCCACTGAGCTGTTATAAATTAGAGGTTTCGCCAAGCGAACGCAGAAACTAACACAGCCAAGGCTGGCAGTCTCAGAGCGAGGTGGTGTCCGACACATGCCACACTACCAAGCCAACCCCCTGAGTGACTGGGAACAAGAGCCAAAGGCAACGGGCTAAAGTGTCCCAGTGTTGTTCAGCTAAAGGGCAGCGGGGTTGGGGGTGGGGATGTAGGACACTAGGAAAGTAGTAAACAGAGGTGGGGGTGGGTGCAGGAAGAGCTTGCAGGCTGCCAAGTGCCAACTCGACAGAAATAAAGAAACTTTCAGCCTGGCATCGGGATGGTTGCAATTAGAGATTTGCTAAAAATGGAAATGGAATACGTAAATCTAACTGTTGAACTGAACATGTGCTCAGAGCCAAGCAAACGTTTAATTAAATGTAAATGACCCCAAACTAACTGTTACCGTTACTGTAACGCTTCCAAACAAAGCTATGTCTCTAACCTCTCTAAAACTAATCTCACAGGGTCAGACTTACAGTATTATACCATTGTATATAGTCACGTCTGGCCTCGCAAGACTACACTAAGACTAACCAACTTCATTTCTGGTTCCAGGTAGCAGGAGTCAGAGTACTAGTTTAGCCAGTGTGTTTCCTTTTTATAGTTCTTCTGATTCATAGGAAACTTTCTCAGTTTGCATGTCTAATCTCTAAGCTGATTGGTTAAGGCCACAATGAAATCCTATATGGGTTGAAGGCAAGTTCAGACAGGACGACGGACCTACGAATAGAGAGGATATCTCGGAACTTAGCGAAGGCCTAAAATACAGATACCCAAAACAGCCATCTTCATTGCACAAAGCCTGTATTTCACAAGTGCTTAGTCATCACAGACAACAGTGTTCTTATAGGAGTGTCCAACACAAAGCAAAGATGAAGCTCTTCTTTATAATTCAAGCTGACTTCTAGGTCTTCTTTCTAGGAGTTCTTGTGAGGTCTTCCTTTTGCCCATAGAGTCCATTCCTGTGGCTTGAAGTCAAACAAACAGCTTGTAGCCACGATCCAAACAATTTGCAGTAAAAAAAATTGAACAGACATAAGTTTATAAATGTTGTTGTCAAGCAATGATCTAACGCCTCACCCCCCTTCTCTATTTCGGGCCACCGTCAATTTCTCAGGGCAGATACCTCTGGAGCCACAACCAAGCCTAGAGATATCTGGTGTGGTCTTTGCTTCGTTTCTGTGAACTACCAACTGGCTGGTTGGGTAACCCATTACCCAAACCACAGCACAAATAGTCTGATGCAAGAATAGCCTCCACTGTTATTAAATACCTCACTTCAGTCTTCTTTTTATCCTTCTCATTTGTTCACTGTGATTGTTGTGCCATGCTGGTGAATACTAAGCAGCAGGGTTAACCAGCAAAGTCAACCAGCAAAGTCATTCACGATTTGTGTCTGGAGTGGAAATGTTGACAGTCCAGGTTTCAGACAAGGGAGCAGTGAGAAAGCCCTGTGTTGTGAAGTGGCTTGATAGAGTGGCAGGGCCTGTAGAACAGACTGAGCATTGTTTATGTCGGCCCATCGCTCTCCCGGGAGAAGAAAGGCCACTTTCAAAGCCTCAAGGCTGTAAGATACAGCCTGCCTGCCTTTCACACGTTGGGTGTCTGTTGCACAATGCTAGACCTACGATGGTAAAATTCTGGCAGTTGGTCATTGGTGGCCTATAAGCGGACCTCTAAAAAGGAAAGTTTGACATAATAGTGCTGATGTTAGACTAAATGAACTGCCACTCTAAATGACTCTGCACTGCTGGCCAGTGATTGAATACATCCCAACTATATAGGTCGCATTACAGTTTAGATGTTTACACTGCATCTATGAAGAGCTTTCAAGGGGAATCCTCTAGTGTATTTATTGTCCAGAGGGGACAGGGCAGCGTGAAGACAGCTCATACACAAACAATGATAAATGTCTTTGTCCAATGATGTTCCTCATTTCCATGCGAAGAAATACCCCACTAAAAACAGTGGCTTTACAGTAGAAAATATGAACATCATAATGACACCAGTATCATACACCAGTATCATACACTTTAACAAGAGGAGGAATTTATAATTGGGCTAAGCTACAAGTATTGTGAATATAATGAGGTTATTTAGCAGAGAATACATTAAATTGTTTTTGTATAGACAGGCAACAAATGCATCCAATAATTGAGTGATTAAATAGCTTATAAACCTGACTGTGTTTTCCTGAGGGGCCTGAATCATCGACTACATTGTTTCCTCTGGTAGTAGGCAACATTTCATTTCCAACTGCCAAATGAGAGGGGTGTCTCTTCTCTGGCTTGTAGCTTTAGCTCTCATTCCCTAGTGAGCTTGCTAGCTGCAGCAACAGCTAGGCTTTCCTGAGCTGGTTTCCTGGATTTCCTCATCCATCAACAAATGACCTCCTCCGCTTCCATCTCCGTATTCCAACCTTCAACTTTATCTGGATCAAAAATAGGAGTTGCAGTATTACAGAAGCCATTCATTCATTATTAAGTCGATTGCGTTGTGGTTTACCTTTGTAAATTTGACCACGAAAATGCATTTCTCACATAGCACAAGAAATGAAGCACAATATATACTGTAGTAGGCCTTACTTCTGACTACAACCAGCACCCTCACATTTCAGAAAATCTACTGTAAATAAACTACAGCACAACAAATAGTCTTTATCTATTTAAGCCATGCCACTGGCATTCTTTCCTTTACCCAATAACTATTAAAATGTTCTGCAAATATAATAAAAGGAGGCATAAATAAGAGGTCTGAAAGAAAAAGACCTTGTTTAGTCATCTTGAAAGAATTGACAGACTGGCATATGATACCATTTATGTTAAAAAATACATTTAGACTACAATTGTTTCTACCAATAGTGAAACATAGACTATTCAACGCTCTAGACATTTAAGTATACCTTTGTAAATAAATTACAAGACATTTTGTACAAGCCATAGCCCATATCTAAAGGTCTACCAAGACAAATGACCCACGTGACACTAGCCAGTGTGAGGTTAAGCTCAGTAATCAAGAACATTCTTATTTTATCACTTCATATTTCTCATTGGAGGGACCAACTCCACCACCCTCTGATCCATGACGAGAGGCTGACTCCTTGCTAGGAATTCTTCACATTCCCAACATTCAATTTGAATTGGGGGCAGGTTCATTCTCTTTATAAAAAGGCAACAATGAAAGTCAACAGCACTAAACGTTAGTGAAGGGCCTTGGGGGGTTTAGGGTGCTTAATTCAGCCCTTATATTTCACAGTCTGCGGACAGACATTAATTTCTGCAACCAGACAGCAGTAACCCCATGACACAGATCTCATCTTCTGAGAAGAAGATGTTAGTTATTACAAAGTCTGCCTTTTTTCCATTTCCATGCATCTGGAATAATACGATTAGTTCTTCTCCAATTAAAACTTCACCAGAGCGCAGACATCAAAAGAAGCTCAGCTGGGCTCATCCTCGTGTTTCCTGACAACCTTGTAATGGAAAATGAGGCGAGCAAGCATGAGTAAACCTCATTTGAACTCTTAATATAATCTAAAAGCCATGCAAGGAAGTGATTTAGAAAACCATCTTGATTAGGTGTTTAGGCTTCAGGCAAAATGAATACTTAGCAGGTTTTTATTGAAGGTAGCCTGTGGACTACTGGTCTGGGAAACATGTTCTTTTTCATGAGTGGGCAGAGACAATAGGGTGAATGGCTTTCATTGGCAGAGCCTCGCCTTGGGAAAGTCTACTGAGAAGCAATTGGACCATTGAGGAAGCAGTCGAGGGAAATGACTTACGGCGTGCACACTGAAACGGTCAAATAATGCCTCTCTAATGCATGCGATGTACCTAAACAGGTGTTTATTTTAATTAAAAACAGATTCAAACACTTGTTTACACAGTGACTTAACAAGTGCAACAGTACAGTATGTAAACTTCATGTGTCTATATATTACAAGCAGGCAAACATGAGCCTGTAAAGACCCGAGACGAATGACTAAAAGCAAAAAGGATCCCTTTTCAAATGGAGGTATATCAACAATAGCGCGCATGTTTAGTACACTTTTCAGCTAATGACTCATACAGAACTGATGATGTTTTGAACCAACAAAGGGATGGTCTGAGAATTCAGTTAGGTTCAACGGTATCATAACACTGTAAGCCGTCTTGTTTCTAGGGCAACTGGAAATTATTACAGAGCCAGGCCTTCATGCCACTGTTGGAATGGAAATCCATGGTCACTCCTCAGATACGCTGGGATCATTTTATTCCAAGACATCTAAAAGAACACAGGCCACTTGATTGTTAAATCCAGATGTAGCCTAGTGTCCTAATATAGTTTTGGTTTCAAAAATGCTTTCAAAATATGTTGTGTCACAGTCTTCCAGTGTGACAGCCACTAGGCTACTCACTCATGCCAAGGCCGTGTCACTTTTTACACTTATCTAAGGAAGGAAGGAAGTTCTCTGGTAGTGGAACTGTAAGAAACTATAGAAGGATACGTTTGTTTTGCGAAAACACGAAAGACCACAAAGCCTAACATGTTAACTACACGCCAATGGTAACTAACCAATCACTCTAAATGAAGGATTCCTTTGCTAAAAGAAGACGCCAGACAAATTGTCCAAATATATCTCAGGACAACTGCCAGGAAGTCAAGTTTCATAAAGAGGAGGAGGAACCCACTGAGGGGTCGCAGGATTATTTCAAATTTAGGAGCATTCATGTTTCTGATAGTAATTGATATTTCGATGGACTTGGGAAAAACCAAGGGGCAACGTATGATGCAACATGCAGAATGACATAATTTAAACACTGTAAATTATGCTTCCAATAGCCTTTTCACTACGTCAAGAGATGGCAGTCGACTGAAAGAGGCAGGGTATATTTTCAAGGGCGTTTCTGCCCTTTTGCCCTGTACGAAACAACTTCATTCAACTTTACTGTAAGTAAACCCTGAATCAAACAAAATGCAAAAGTTTTACCACATTCATAGAGCGGTAGCTCTACGTACATTCATAGAGCGGTAACGTTAGCTCTAGACAATATGAATAAATTCTATGATTAAATCCCCAAACATGTATAAATTAAAAAAGCGGTCAACATCGACAGGTAGCCTGCCGAATAAATCTTTACTTTACATACATCAAAACTAAAATTAAAAGAAATACACTCACCCGAACCAGGTTGCTGACCGCCGCCTGCACGGCGGCCACTGGTGCAGTGAGATCTGGGATTGCTTTTCCATCAACTTCCCCTTCTTCGTGCATAATCACCAGATGGGATATCTGCTGAGCCACCGGCTCCAGGATACTTTCTATCGTCTTAGTGTGAAACACCGGCATGATGACAACTCGAGACCACTTTTCAAGAGAAAATATATTTAAAACGTCTTCTCCTTTCTTTCCTGCGAGACGGTCCCAACTCTTTCCCGGGACAGTTCTACTCTCTGGGAAGACTACAACTGCTCCCCTTCACACCATCAACGTGAAAAACTCCAAGTCACAGAATCAGTGACCAACCTATACTTCATTGAAACCACGTTTGCCTTCCGACCAATGAGCGACATGGTAGCCATGTCATGGTAGCCTCTCATGTACCCGATTGGCCGATGTAAGTGCTACTCGATCGGGACACGCCTCTCCATTCTACAATGTACATAGTCGAGTTTGCTAGAGATGGGAGTGCTCCCGAAATTACGTAATACATTCTCATGCCCTAAAAAGGGAAATATGTGTCTACTGTTGTGTGGAGTGGAATCCAAACTACAAGAAAAGACCCAGTGTAAATCATGACTGGTAGAACAAGTTCTGCTCATGGTAGATTTGGCAGGGAAAAGGGAGAAGATTTTAGGCTACACAGAAAGCACAATTACCATCATACTATAGACCTACCCTACTATACAACTAAATAAGACCACATTGTAATTGTTGAAGTTGAATGGCCACCAGGAAGTAGTCTAGTCTATTTTTATCTTTGTCTAATTATCCTTATAACATTGGTTGAATTTTAGTACAATGCACTATACACCCACAACTAGATCCTGTTAAATTACTCATTCAGCTCTTATTTTATGTAAGGACAATGCTTTCTTAAGAGTCACCCAAAGGAGTAAATTTTTCTGTTCTATCCCTCTACCATACTCACACACTGAAACAACAATGTTGTTGTACTAAAAACGAAGCAAACCAGCTAAGGAATTACCACAGAATCCCAGGAGAGGCAGAAGGCAGCGGCCCATTTCCTAAAAAGGAAGAGTTCAAAAAGAAAGAATCAAGGAAGTTACTCACTTTGAACCCTCGTGTAAACATACTAGAGCTACATGCTGATGGCCTTTGTATATGGAATGGTTATTACACCACATGCCAATGTGAGATAATCACATTAAACGTGGCATTTCTCTCGTTCACTGTGCCACTAGTTGACATGTCATTGAAGTATACAATACAGTATACTGCATAGTGTACTGACGATTACAGAGGTTTCATGGTGATCTGTAAACGTCTTACCACAAAATCAGCAGTAGTTACTTATTCATTCCAGAATTGCTGTAATTTATTTCCAGTATCATGATGATTAAACATGTTTTGGGAAAGACTGGTTAAATATATTGACACTGGAAATCTGGATATACAATTTTGCTTCTGCAATATACTGTATAATAGTCCAAAAACATTTTGATGATTGCTTCTCTTTTGTCCTATTCTGCAACAGATCAACAGGGCTTGATGAATTCATGCTGCATGGAGCCGAGAAAATAAATATGTGTGGGCGGCATTGTTGTCCATGGTCCACATGGGTTGATACCCAGCTGAACGGTTCTGGAACCGATCCTCATGGGCCACTCTCTGAAGTGTGCTTAGGCAAGAACTAATTACAACCAGCATAGCCATATTTCTTCTTGGACAGGTCTGGTCCAGAATGTGATCCGATGGTACTATTTTTGATTATCTGACACCCTGATGACAGTGAAGAACTCATCAACTCTGGAAGAAAACATTTTTTCCGTTGCATTGGTTTGTCTGGAGAAGAATAAACACCAGATGACCCCTTGTGGTTGTAAGATGTAAATACAACATAATGAATTAAATTGTGGAAACGGGGCTTGAATAATACTTTAGTTTTTATGTAATAAATGATAACTGTACAGTGCATGGATCACTGTATCATTGTATTCCAGTAAAGTACAAATTAATTTCAAGTTTATTTCTAACCTCTCAATATTTTTGGTATGTGAGGAGACAGCTGGATGAATTTGATACATGTAACACACATGGGTGCTCACATCTGACTGGATTGGTTCGTGTTAGGACAGAAGACCTTATGGTGAAACCCGACCCATGTGGGACTACTGGGTTACAGTAATTGTGGTGTCCCCCCGTTGGCCATATCCCTGATATAGCCGGTGAGTTACACATGCCCTCCACAACTTCCACACTTTCGCTCATGACACACTCTCTAAAACAAATGTAACATTGCTAGCTGCAGCTGCTACATAGTATTCTGTGTGAAGGTCCTCCCCTAATCCCTGTGCTGCATGTGGAAGACGACCTGCTGTAAGATTTCCCCCTTATTAAAGGTCCATTAAGTTATGTTTAGACCAAAGAAATTGATATACAATAAAAATAGACTGTGTATTACCTTTTTAAACCAATAATAGGTAAATAATGAGATATTTTACTCATTCTACTTGCAACTGCACATACTCCAGTAGGTTTCAGTATAGTCCACAAACCAATGTTTTCAGGGAAAAACTTTTTAGTAGACCTTTAAATACATGCTAAGCCCTCTCCACACTGTAGTTTGACCTACTTGTTAGACATACTATCTAATGAGCAATAACAACAGTATAAGAAACGCTGTTCCGGTTCAAAGCAAGTCCAATGTTTTCTCACTGTAAAATTGAATAATTATATGAAATTAATATTGTATATTGACATGTATATACAGCACATTTATCCATAATTAGAGATCATTTTCAGGAACAGTTCAGGAATTGAGTCACTTATAATTGTTGCCATATTCCTAGAGAGAGATTGTGCAAACACAACTGCAAGACGAGACCGTAAGTCTCTTTTTATACTAAAGATGAATCATCTAATAGCATGATAATTCTATAATGGTGTACCAGTGGAAAATGTATTTCCTATAGCGTTAAACAATCCTTTAGACACACAAAAGCCTTTATTTCAAGAGTATTAATAGTGTAAAAGAAATGGAAACCTTTGAACCTGTAAAATGTATAAAAAATAATTTTCATATCCCAAAATAGTACAACATATACAGTGGGGTCCAAACATTTGAGATCACGTTGAAAATCTCTAATATTTTAAATAAACCTGGAAATAATCAGATAGTTTGAGGATTCAGAAACATTTAAAAACACAACACTCAAGAACTACTTGAAGAACAACTTGTGGAGTGCCATGTGTGCTTGAGTGCATGCTGTCATTAAAGCAAAAGGTGGACATACTAAGATATTCTGAAATTCATGATTGAACCTCACAACTGAATACCTGACTATGTACAGTTAAAGGGTTGTGAGCGACTGTAGGGGGAGGGGTAGAGAAGGGTGTGAGCCCAGGAGCTCTGCAGGGGAAGGAGTGGACAGGAGTTTGAGTCACGCCTCTCTAAGTTCAACTACATGGCCACTGACACAAATGGAGGAGTGTACCTTCAAGCACAGATACAGGCCAGAGCATCAAAGGGCATATTAAACTCCACAGCTTGAAATGTAATTTAAGACTGTCAAGTAAATGGCATAAAAAGAGACAGTAGTAGGCGCAGTGGTAAGCCTAGTCTGGCTAGCTAGCCTAGCTAAAAAGGTTCTGGATTCCAATTCCTAATGTAAGCCTTCCTGTAGGCCCATTACAAGACGCCCAACAACTGCCTGCCCCTAAATCCTTGTGATGAGTTTAATTTGTGTTGGATAACAGCGTCTGCTAAAATGTAATTGTATTCATTTGTGTCTATTTAATGTGCAATTTTCGAGGACGCCACTTTTAGGGGGAACATGGACCCAGACGTGACAGTCGACAGTCCCGTCTTCTCCTCTATCCACTGGTTGTAATTGGTCACTGTGGTGTACACGCCGGGGCGGTACTCCTTTGCACACCCGTCGCCCCAGCTCACGATCCCGAAGAGGAACATCCTGTTATCAACCTCACACACCAGAGGGCCCCCCGAATCCCCCTGCGGTAAAGACAGGAACGGAAAGGAAACAGGAGGGGAAAAAAAGGAGAAAGGAGAAGAAAAAAATTCCACAACATAATTATCAGAGCGGAGTTTGATCGAGTTCGGACTAGTTAGAAATACCTCGCAAGCATCCCTGCGCCAGTCAGGCCGACCGGCACAGAACATGTTATCTGTGATCGCGTCTCCATAGTATTCCTTGTCCCGACACACAGCGTGAGCCAACGGATTCACTTTAGCCTCCCTGAGGTACTGGGAGTTATACCACAGGCCTGCACAGGTACACAGGACAGTGCATTAGACGGGACCCTCCTCGGGCACCAGCAGAACTTTGAATTTCTGGCCGAGCTAACATGTTTATGTTTAGATACTGTCACGATCGGCGCGCTCACGGCCATGCGCGCTTCGTGACTCCTTCCCCCGCAGCGCACCTGTGGAGGATTAGCTCCACAGGTGCAGGACATTAGGAATAAGTGTCTGCTTAGTATTTAGTTTCCCCAACAACCCCAGGGGTTGTTGGTCATTGTTTTGGGTTTATGCCCTGTACGTGTGTGTTCCTGCATCAAATCAACGCTTTCAAGCGTTTCACCTGTAATTCAGCTTGTGTGTGTTTTGCTGGCTGCGCTTACTCTCGCCCAACACACACCTCTATCACAGATACACAAGGGGTGCAGGGGTTGGAGGACCACTCCGGTGTGGGAGGGGGAGTTTTAGATGTACTGTACAGATTTGCGAGATACTGTATATATGATAAAAAAAACGATTGAGGTACTTTCTAACCTTTTTTCTCTTTTCCATAGCCAGCAATCTCACAAAGGACACCAGACTGGAGGCTCTGGTGAGGTGGTGGCAGACAGACGGTTTTTATAGACCGTGTCTCAACAACACACTGTCCGTTCTTGGCTTTCAGATTCAGAAGGGCTGAGAGAGAAACCAACATTTAAACCATACTGTGTAAACCATCTATTAGCCATTACATATATAGTTATTAATTGATGCTTCATATCACAATATCACAACAATAACAACTTCCTCCTAAGTAAAGCCTTTATAAGACTAACATCTGTTTTTGTGAATGTATGGTTGTCACTCCAACTACATTTTATTTAATATTAGAATAACATACCAATGTCATGGTTGAAGTTCCCCTCGCTATTGTCAAACCGTTCATGGACGAACACTGCCTGCACCTGGAAGGTTTGCTCTAGGATCCAGTTTGTCTCATTCAGTGCGTTTTTCCCCATGGTGACCGATAACCTCTGAGCTTTGGTCTGGGAGCTGTAAGAACATCACAACAAATCTCACCAACCTACAACTATACAATACCACCGCCATCCTTGTTTCTCCTATCACCTGCTGCCTTAACAGCAACGTGACCACCTCGCCCTACCCGTCGGGGAAGCAGTGAGCGGCTGTCAGGACCCAGCAGGGGGAGATCAGACTCCCTCCACAGCGGAAAACCTTCTGCGTAGATCTGCTCCGCCAAAATATGGCAGCCATCCATGGGTGGGACTCCACTGTGGTGACTGCTCCACCCACAATCTTCATCTGCTTGCCTGAGCGCTGGCCACATGTTGACTCTGCAGGGGAGTTTGAAGGAAAGATCAAATGATGAACTGACAATGAACTGAAATGTATTGAAATATTTTTTAGATCTTATATGATTACCTGATAAGGAAATCACACCAACAGCCCATTTTGGAGACATTCATGCATTACTAATGAGCCACTGGGTAGTGATTGGGTCGTTTGTAAACTGCAACTTTGTTTAAAGTATGGGAAAGGGCGGGGGAGCGGTGAGCGGATGTGTGTCCGTGACTGCATACTCATACTGTGTACTGTATGGGCAGGGCGATGTAATGTTGTAAGTTGAAGATGATTGGTGGCTAGTATTAAAGAAGAACTACCTTTTGGACACTCTAAGATGGAAAAATAGGGCCCAGGTTGAAATATCCCGCAGTTTCCCTTTAAGGTAGAAACTACCACTGATAATTACCCACTTCTTGTTCTGTTGACATTGTTGGAAACCTGGCAAAATAAGGTCCCAATGTCTTCACACTATCTCAAACAACAAGATCCATGTTGAAACTAGGCAAACCTTTGTGTAATACCCCAGCTTTATAAGCACTTGAGTTTAGTAGGAAGGACGATGTTTTTACCTGTCCCTGGCTCAGTGGGTATGGGTGAAGAGGAGGGCGGGTCTACAAATATGAGAGATTTTTGTAGCATGTTATAAAATAGTGACTGACAAAGCATGCACACTGCATGGAACAACCGACGTAGGCCTACATCTACCTGGCTCGAAGCAACGTGGAATATTACAAAACTCTTGAACCCGCTTGTTGTTTTTCATCACGTAACACCATGGACGCCATCTGTAGCCTGGGTTTCTGTGAAAATAGCAGCAATAGTGCTGTTAAGCCAAACATCCTGCAGTAAGAACGCAATTCCATTTCAATTCATTTCACACTATAAACGTTCTTACCTGCAGTAGTTATGCCTCCCTGACTTAACGTCTGCAGACAGCAGACGTTCCCTGGTGTCTAAATCCCACTCCACACACGCCCTTCCACTCTCAGACCGAGAGACGGTTCCTCTATAGTACAATCCAATGCCGATGTAACAGGTGGAGCTGGTTACTACAGAAACAACAGGCAGGGATCTATACGTTTGCTTTGGAGTCAAATTGTGACGCATGTGGCCTTGCAAGACTCACCTATTTCACAGTTAATCCCGTCAAAACCAACCGCACACAAGCAATACAAGTGGTCATTGGTGAAAGGCGATGGGACAGACGTGCCTCCATTATGACAGATGCCACCTAAACAGCAATAAATGTTTGCTTTTAGGCGGATTTGTTGTGTTTTTATAATGCCAGGTGGTCTTTCAGAAATGAGAAATCTCTTTTTCAAGAGAGACCTGGCCAAGACGGCAGCCTCCAAATGTATTTCACATAAAAGTTGCAGACAAAAGACGTGAAACACAAATGCACCATACATAAGATGAAACGCAGCTTCTGTTTATATGGTAAATGTATTGCAATCAGTCATAATGAAGCTGAAACAATTCAATGGACATGTGTTGACTGAAGCAGAGCCACTTACCTGCAGTTACGAGCGGGAACAGTAAGCCCTACATATAACAAGGACATGTACTTTATTAATAAACAATGACAATGGAATTAATGTTACATTAGCGACAATTTGCCAGTTAACGTAGAAATAAACACGTTTGTTATCGTCTTACTGCTTCAGCTGCTGAAAGAGCCACCAGAATGCATAAAAAACTGCCTAGGCCTTTTCCCCTCTTCATTCTGCCTTGCTGCGAAGGTTAATATCCAAACACATATCTTAAGTGATCTGGCTGTGCTTGAGTCTGATTGTGAGAGAACCTCGTCAGGGATCTGTCTGTTATGTCTACCAAGGGCTCATAGTGAGGCGGGTAGGGGGACGATGTGATTGGCTAGATTGGGAGGTTCTTTGTTTCTTAGGACAGGATGGCCAGGTGCAGGGGGAGGGGGAATGAGTCAGAGTTCTTAAAAACACAATTTCCTGTTATTGAGTAAGACCTGCCATCTAATAGCCTACAGCCACTGCTACTGCTACTACCATAATAGAATCAGAATCCAAATCAGACTTATTTGCCAAGTAGGTTTGCACATACAAGGAATTGTATCATGATGTAGTTGGTGCAGCAGTTAATAGTGAATCGAGTCTAAAATAAAATAATGCCTTATACATGACCTACCCAGTTAGGTCAAAAGTGACATTTTTATCCAAAGCAACTTACAATGAATACATTTACGAGGAGCAGGTAGAGGTTAGGCCTCTTATTCAAGGATGTTGATAGGCTGGGAGTCAAACACCCAGACCACTAGACTATCCTGACCCATGAATACAACCTTGTGACAGCACAACTGGTAGCACCAGTGATGCCATATAAACCAATGTTTAGGTAACTGACAATGTACCATCGCCTATCTGTGAAAAATATGAGTGCGACGGCAGTGTTATTTAAAGTGCTGAAGTCATTTGATAGTGTTATGCATAAACCATAGGCCTATTGCATAAACAATTTTCAGTACAAGCCAAGTCTCTTACAAGTTACATATTAACATCACTTGTGACTTTAGACACAGTAAATATTATGGACAAAATAGAGAAACTCTAACAACTTTTACAAAATACAAGTTAATGGGCTCCAGAGGGAGGGAGCAGAGGAGGAGGGGGTATTTATATTTTATCTTCTCTTTTGTAATTTTTTAGCTAGCTCTCGTTGTAATTCTCAAATCCTACCTACAGCAGCTTTAACTATTAAAGGTTCAAACCTTGATTTTGTTATAGCACCCCCAGAACCCCAAATTTCCGCCCCAGCTCACTGTTTATATTTTGAAACTCAACTGTGCATGAAAGGGTGAGGAGTAGTGTGAGCAACTCAGCACTGAGGTGTGGGGCATAACTTTATTAAAAACCAAAACAATGCTGGTGTCAAACACGAGGCTAACTCCAGGCACAAGTGAAAATAACTTAAATACGTTTTAAAAGGTTAGCTATAACCGTTTTCAAAGGTTAGCTCTTAAAAAGCCAAGTGGAGCTTCTCAGCATTTCACATATTATTGTCAAGACTAATTCACTGGGTGTCACTGTTGCTCTATGGATACCCTGCCTCATGTATAATAAAAATATCACATTTACCAGTACCGGTTTTTTATTGATCTTTTGTTTTTAATTGGACCCTTTAAGTATAATTAATGAAATAACGTTCACGTTGATGACAAATACGTTACACTAGAAATTATACAGTTTAGTGTAGAATAATGATTAGGATGATGGAAATAATAATAACAATGATAATAGGGCATGGAGAGGTTCAAGTCGACATATTTACATATGAATTATCGCAGTGCGTTCAGTACTTAAAAATGAACGCGTTAATGAATGTAAATATGTACATTTGGATCCCGGAAGTTGCCTGGCGGTGTGGATCCTGCTCGGCTGAGAGCAGCTGTCAGATACTGTAGGTGGATGAGGTAGACACGCTTCTCCAAGATAGAGACTGTGAGTTAACTGGAAAATGGGCAACGCAGATTCCAAACTTCACTTCAGAAAAGCGGTGATCCAACTCACAACCAAAACTCAGGTTAGTTCCTAGCAAACGCTTGCAAAAAAAGAGCATTTACGGTCCGCATTTATGTTCAGTGTTGTCTTTTAAGTTTAAATTCGGGTACCAGATGGTAGGCTATTGTAGCTGAATCGCAGTCGAAGGCGATGGAAATAATAAATGATGATAAACATCACGAAGGAAATAAAAAACAAAAGGTTGTTCCCAGCACAGGCATCGGGGATAATGCTTAAATAATTATATTTTACTTGTTTCGGCACTTCAAAATTTCTTGTCGAATTAATTAGATTTGTTCTTTGAATTCTGTGAACCTTTAACCCACTATGTAGGCCTATGTAGGACAAATATATAATAGGTCTACCTATTATTAACAATAGTTATTGATTATAATTTGCTTTGGAAACAAAAGCAATATACATAGGCGTTGTGTGATTGACAGGTGCAGCAAATGCAGTTCAGGTGAAATGTAACACATGTACGAGCTTTGAGATAGAGGCTTTCTAAATATGTTTTAAATTAGTTTGGATTTTATTTATTCATCAAGAGATTGTTTGCCAACAAACATACTCCACAGTCTGCATTGATACAGTCATTAGAACAGAACAGAGCCGAAGCCAAGCCAAAATAAGTGAATTTTTTTCTGCCTCTGACTACTTGGACCATATCCTCAAAAAACATAGCATTCTAAATTCAACTTCTATATTTAGTACCAGGGGCATGAATAATACATCAGACAGCTCTACATAGGAAGGAGGTGTTTGGACGACAATGGACTTCTCACAGACACACACCAACACACACTCGCACACGTTTCTTGCCATAAGAACCCTGGTAGGGTCTTCTGTGGTAATCCAATCCTCTCCCACAGCCTGTTGAAGCCACCGATGATGCTTTTTGGGACCAGTTCTGGGCTGACACAGCCACCCCAGTCCAGGATGTTTTTGCTTTGGTGCCTGCCGCTGAGATCCGAGCTGTTAGAGAGGAATCTCCGTCAAACCTAGCCACCCTCTGCTACAAGGTAATATAATGTGTGCTCTCTTTTTACTTACCTCGTTGTGTGTTTTTTAATGCAAATTCCTGCTACTGGAATTTCCCCCCGGGGATTCATAAAATACTCTATCTACTGTATCTATCTATCTATCTATATTATATTATTTCCTTTAGCAATGTTATGTTTCTTGGTGTAGGCTTACTATTTGTCTACCTTGGATACAGTCAGAGTTAAAGGAATGTCTGTGTTTGTTGTTCCCACAACTGGTAGAACTCTGCTACTTAAAAGGTTAAAGATCAAGAACCTTAAATGGTGTCCCCATGTAAAATTAAAACATTTCACAACCACCAGAAAACTGACACCTACTGTTCACAGTTAAAGATGCAACCTACAATTATTTACAATTCACAATTACAATTCGGTCATTTAGCAGATGCTTTTATCCAAAGCTACTTACAATTACATGCTGCTATTACATGGAGCAGATAGGGGTTAGGCATCTTGCTCAAGGATGCTTACAGGTAGGCCAACTCCTGGGGGCTAGACTATCCTGCCCCCAGGATAGTCTAGTGGTCTAGGTTAAGCGCTATACATTTATTGTAATTTCCTAGAAAAGCCATAGACATTTTTTATTTTTCGTTATTTTTTAGCTAGCTCTCGTTGTAACTCTCAAATCCTACCTACAGCAGCTTTAACTATTAAAGGCACGAACCTTGATTTGTTTATAGCACCCCCAGAACCCCAAACTTCCGCCCCAGCTCACTGTTTATATTTTGAAACTCAACTGCGCATGAAAGGGTGAGGAGTAGTGTGAGCAACTCAGCACTGAGGTGTGGGGCATAACTTTGTTGAAATCCAAAACAAGGCTGGTGTCAAACACGAGGCTAACTCCAGGCACAAAACAGACAAAGGAGACCAGAACAGGTTCCGGAGATCTGTCAGTACCATCCTAAAGTGCCCCACCAGTCTCCTAGTAACCCACATGTGTCCATCTCAGGCGGTGGAGAAGCTGGTCCAGGCGGCAGACGCGTGCTGTCCCTCGGAGAGAGAGAGGCAGGTGGTCCTGAACTGCACCCGTCTCCTCACCCGCATCCTGCCGTACATCTTCGAGGACGCGGACTGGAGAGGGTTTTTCTGGTCCACCGTGCCCGGAGCGGGCAGGTCTGGGGTGAGGATGGCATGGGGGTGGCCAATGAAATAATATTAAATATTATTCATTCATTCATGACATAACCATCTGCACTCTCACTTCTGTTGCTTCCTATGATGTCACTCTTTCCCGCTCAAGGTTGTCTTGATGACGGCGACGTAACCACCCACTACTGTGTGTATACAAAATGCCAATAGTATATACTCGTAGCTTTACATTGCAGCTGCAGTAATTGCACTGACATTTTTTTTTACGGTCATGCATTTAATCTATTCCTGGTCAAAGGTCAAGTGTTCTGCTTCAAGCCTGCCAACTGTAATACGGGGAAAAATACACTGAGGAAGTAATAACCCCTTTTTTAGTTAAATAGCAAACTAAGCTATTTATGCAAACGCACTGTGTTAGTTTCCCGAATAGGCGTTCCTCTCTTTAATAATTTAATTCTTGATTTGCATAATGTTTATATAAACTATATAAGCTATATAAACATGTTGACATTTACTCAATGTAGAAGAAGTAGGATATGTTTAGAGAAGCATCTGATTTTTCAGAACTACTTCTCAGTAAGAGGTAATTTGTAAAACGTCTACTTAGATGTAGATGACCCACAATGCACTATGTGTTAGGGAAGCAGCCAATAAATGAATTCTACCCGTTCTCAGATCGGAGTGCAGCTTGATCTGTCAGCACCCCTTTCAGGTCTAGAGATCCCAGCATTAGGGCACATTTGAGACCCCCCCCCCACCCCCGCCTCGGTTATGCTTTTAGCCATCTGTATGGGAACCTCTTGAGTGTCCGGACTTTACAGAACAGGGTCTAGAGTGTATGAAGAGACCGTTAATGTGAGCTGAGTGTCTCAAGCAGAGCTCTACCATTTCTCCTGCTGCTGTGGCCGCATGCGTCTCTAGTTACCTGGTCTACAGGGGACTGCCATCCAAACACTGGTCATATTGTGTCGCCCACTCTTTCTGCCCGCTGGTTGAATTAGGGAGGTATTGGATAACCCTTAATTAAAGTGTGAGATTGAGGTAAAATGAGGAACTGTAATAGGACTAAGCCAAGGGGTTGTTTGCCAGGTTTTTTGAGTTTTTATGTTGTTCAGGTGTGCTTCCGCATTGGCTGGAGTTGTTTGTTTGCCAGAAGACGCTGGTAACTTTGGAAAATAACTAATAAAATTAACTGACTGCACTTTTTGATATTTTGCTCTTTAACCTACTGCACTGTAAGTATTTGCTCATAACCGTGCATTTCCAGTGTCAATTTGTTTATTTCAATTTGTCTGTCTTGGCAGAATTTGGATGAAGGTGAAGAAGAGGAAAAGCCACTAGCTGAATCACTCCTGTTGGCGATAGCTGACCTGCTTTTCTGTACAGACTTCACCGTCCAGAGCCACAAAAAGTGCAGCCCGGTATGTCCAGACCTGCACTGTAGTGAATTGCCAACATGTAAATGTGTTCAGACAATGTGTTGTGTCAAAACAGCGGCCAATATTAATTTAAGGAGAACTAACATTGCATTTCCTTGGGCTAATTTATTAGCTACATCTATAGTGCCCCCCTGATCCTCCAATTCCTTCCCAGCCACTGTAGCTGTTGATGTCTGAAGAACAACTGTCCTCAAATGTGTGGGTGACTGTAGGGGGAGAGGTAGAGAACAGCGTGAGCCTATGAGCACTGTAGGGGGAGGAGTAGAGAGAAGTGCGAACTACTCAGCAATTAGGTGAGTTTAAAACCAAAACAATAAAGTCTTTGTAAAACTGGTTTAGACTACGAGAGAAATGCCAGGCTCAAATTCCTTTTTTTAAAGATTCCATTAATTAAATGATTACATATTTGATGCTTAATTTGCTTTCTTTTTACTCTGAAAGCAGTCGGTATTTGAAGGCAAAACGGATCCCGACTGGGTTCTTTACACTGTGTACTTTGTTTTACCCCCAAGCTACATGAATGTCAATATGGTGCTAATGTAATCTAGGTGTGAACAGTGTGTTGGCTCCCTGTTATTAAGCCCTGTGGCAGCTCCCTGTTAAGATCCACTATCTTCCCTCACCCAGACCTCTTGGCCAGTTAATGAGTGACTCCAGTCCTCTCTGTGTGAGAGAGGGGAGTGGCCTGGCGCCTGTGTTTGTCTACTGGGCCGAGGAGAGGAGGGCGGACACTTGTTATTCACGCTGAGCAAACACCTGCGCTCTTTGGCAGACGGGGTGGGAGAACGTGGCCGTCCACCGCGCCATCCCTCTGACCAGTCCACCGAACACGAATAGGCTTCCAGGAAATGTCACAGTCAGTGGAGCCCGTGTGAAACTGTATCGCGGAGGCCGGAAAGTGGCCATAGACTGTTGCTTCAATGACGCAATAACACGAGCACCTGCTGGACTTAAAATATCTGTGTCGATAAATGGCTTGTCTTGAGACACTCAAAATAAATGCGTATCAGCGTTTGTGTGTGTTTGGCATTACTACTATGCTAGTTATGAGATAAGACAGTAGCACCCAGGCAAATATTCTCAGATAGCAGGACTTATCTCTGCCGAGGTGTTGCGTATGGACACCGCCAGCGTGTCCACTTAGTGGATCACATGGTAGATGGAGGTGTAAATACAGTCATGCTGTTGTTTTAGCAGTGGGTGCGTCACTTAGCAGTGTTTATGTACGTATAAACACGTCCAACCTCCCGTTGTTGGTGAGGATAAATGTGCGGCTATGCTCGTACCCTTCTCTACACCTCCCCCTAGAGGCCACACCTTCGTGGGCAGTTGTGTTGCTGGGGCAAAAACAAAACAAATGTAAGATATTGTATTATTTCAGTTTCCAATAGAAAGCTTTGACAGTTTGCTGTACTCCAAGTTAACGGGGTTTTTACAATGCATACAGCGCTGGCTGGGCTGTCAGTGTGTTTGTCTGTGACCTGTACTGCAGGACACGGCTGCGGACACGCAGTCTATAGACAGCTGTGAATACATCTGGGAGGCTGGAGTCGGCTTCGCCCAGTCACCCCCCCTCAACTACGCGCACGACCTCAACAGGTATGTCTACGCCACGCTTTTATTGTGAAGAAGGGAGAACCCCATTGATTATGTGTAATTCAGTTTATCTACATGTCTGCTCGGCTCGGCTCAGGGCAGAGTTGCTGAAGCTTCTCCTGACCTGCTTCTCAGAGGCCATGTACCTGCCTCCTTCCTCTGACAGTAAGAACCTCAACCCCTGGGTCACGTTCTTCTGCTCCGCAGAAAACAGGTAACTCACGCACTCCTCTCAAACTGTAATAAATGTACATTCTTGTACTGTTTAAACATGTGCCCTTTTTTAAGAACCTGTAAAAGGTTGGAATTGAGATGAAACATGTTGTTGATCATGTATGAAACGGGACGTTGACAGTTGGTTGTCACACTTTCTCACAGGGGAAGGTGAATGGGAGGGAGAGTTTTGAATGCCAAGACAAACTTTTTTTATTTATTTAATTTTCTTTTCTTTTAAACGGTGCTCTACTTGATTATGTTATAGTGCCCTCAGCTTACATTTTATGTTTGAAACTGTCCATAACAGTGCACATATGGCTGTAGGGGAAGAGGTAGAGGACAGTGCGAGCCTAGGGGGAGGACGAGTAGAGAGGCATGCCAGACACTTAGCTCTAAGGTGCGCTTTCAGATGTTTAAGCCAAAGCAGTTTTTTGTAACGCTGGTGTCAACCACAGGGCTAATTCCCCCGACACACAAATTGAGAAGTGTCCCTTTTCGGTTGAGTCCCTGGGTATCCTTCTCTTGTTCCCAGACATGCCCTGCCGCTGTTTACCTCCCTGCTCAACGTGGTGTGTGCCTACGACCCCGTGGGCTACGGCATCCCCTACAACCACCTGCTGTTCTCCGACTACCGGGAGCAGCTGGTGGAGCAGGCTCTCCAGGTCCTCATCGTCAGCCTGGAGCACGAGGCCGGCTCGGCCGCCGGCGCGGCCATCCAGGCCCTGAGCCCCTCGCCACCGCCGCCCCCTACAGGCACGGAGGACTCAGAGGTGAGAAATTATGAGATGTGTGTGTATAGGTTGCAAACAACCTATACACACAGAAAGGGTGACACATTTACACATTTACATGAGATTTATGAGATTATTAAAACCACGTTTTTATGTTTTTGTTTATAGCCTGCGGGACCTGATAACCTCTTTGTGAATTACCTATCCAGAATACACAGAGAGGAGGTAAGATATATTTGGCTTGGCTTAGATGTGTAATTAAGCAGTGTTTAGTTCCTCCCAAAATAAAACTAGAACAACCCTGAAAATAACGTGAATGTTAAACCATGCCGATGTATATGAAAACTCAAACAGTTTGCAACTTTAAAGTTGCTAGTCACTGATTGACAAGTGCCATTCCAGTGTTGTGATGTTTGTTTCTTAAGGACTTCAGCTTCATTCTGAAAGGCCTAGCCAGGCTGCTAAACAACCCCTTGGTTCAGACGTACCTGCCTCATTCTACCAAGAAAATTCACTTCTACCAGGAACTATTGGTTCTCTTCTGGAAGCTCTGTGACTTTAACAAGGTGTGGCGATTTATTATAGTGTATAGTGTAAAGTAAATGATTTCTTTCAAAACCTATTGTCAAAGTGTGTCGATAAATAAAATGAAGCCCAGCAGCTAAAAACTCCTCGTCCGGTCTTTAAACTTGTGTTCCCACTGTAAAAAATGAAGAGTAAATCTCACCTTGTGCGTGTGTTTGTGTGCACGCATGTGTTTGCTTTTCAGAAGTTCCTGTTCTTTGTGCTGAAGAGCAGTGATGTGTTGGATATGCTAGTTCCCATCCTGTTCTACTTGAATGATGCCAGGGCAGACCAATGTGAGTTATGCTGTCTAACTCTTTGTGTGTGTTTTATGTCAGAGATATTATCTTATAGTGTGTGTGTGTGCGTGTTTTGGACAGGCTTGTATCCCTTACTATGCTGTTAATGCTAACAGAATATGGAATTTCTTGGGACCCAGCAATGTTTTTTTGACCTGTGACCCCCTAAAAAGGAAGTTGGGGGGGTGGGGGGGGGTGGCATGCAATGAACCCTTTCTTTTAACAGCATAAAATAGAAACAACTATTTGATTAAAAGTACTGTAATTAAAAATTATTTATAAACCTGGAAAATATTTCTCAACTCCTCTAAAAGCCTCTTTTAGAGGAGGCTTTTAGAGGAGTTGTTCCAAAGCAGCGGTTCCTTTTTTATTTATTTAACCCCTTCTTTTGCGGTTAAGATAGAATAGAAATAATAGAAAAGAAGCTGAAGCTGTGTAAAAACCTGTTGTGTGTGTGTGTGTGTGTAGCGCGTGTGGGTCTCGTGCACATTGGCGTGTTCATCCTTCTGCTGCTGAGCGGAGAGAGGAACTTCGGTGTCCGTCTCAATAAACCGTACACGGTCCGCATACCCATGGACATCCCCGTGTTCACTGGTACCCACGCCGACCTGCTCGTCGTGGTGAGTGGGGGAAACGCCAGCGGTGTTCAAATGGCTTGCGTAATATGACGATCGTCTTCCATTTCTGATACCCCGTATATTGCGATTTGTTGATTTATTAACCTTTCATGCAGTATTTAGGACGGTATCTTTAAAATAAATTAATGTTCATGTTAAAAATATGTAACTTATTTAACAGATACAGAACACGTGGAATAATTTTCTTTCTTTAGAATATGTATTAAAGTCAGTGCGGGAAAAATTGTTTTCTGTAGTAATATTTTATTTCACCCCAGGTGAGCAATGCGGCATACTTATCTGATAACTACCTGGTATTGTGTAAGTAAATAATACATCAGCAGTGTCATTACAAATATGTGCTGCACCTGCCCTTGACTAGATTTTCCACAAGATCATCACAAACGGACACCAACGCCTGCAGCCACTCTTTGACTGCCTGCTCACAATAATAGTGAATGGTGAGTCGAATATTTATAAATAGCACCCTCTGTTGGTCAAATAAGAGAAATGCAGAATATATATATTGCTTGCCTGTGTAAGATGTGTGTAACACAACTGTATTTTTATTTATGAATGGATCTTTGTAGCGTCCGTTCGGTCTTTTGACACTATGGACATTTGAATCACGCTCCTCCTTCACAGTTTCTCCTTATCTGAAGAGCCTGTCCATGGTGTCAGCCAACAAGCTGCTCCACCTTCTGGAGGCCTTCTCCACCTCCTGGTTCCTCTTTTCCTCCTTCCAGAATCACCACCTTGTCTTCTTCATGCTGGAGGTCTTCAACAACATCATACAGTATCAGTTTGATGGTGAGAGGACAGAATTAAAACTACAGTTTACATAAGGCAACGGTCGAATGAATACCAGACACTATACTGTATGTGTTCATGTATAATAATAATAATGATTATTATAATAATAATAATAATAATTAGGTTATTTAGCAGATGCTTTTGTCCAAAGCGACTTACGATTACATGGTGCTATGACATGGAGCGGATAGGGGTTAGGCATCTTGCTCAAGGATGCTTACAGGCAGGCTGGGAGTCTAACACCTAGACCACTATGTATGCATGTACTTAAATTGACCAAATGTAAGCTTGACTATAAATCTCTATATACTATAACTCTCTCTACAACAGACGTAAAAAAGTAGCTTGCTAAGTAAGCTAACTCACTTGCACAGCCAAGCCTTCACCTCTGGACACTATCTCCGCCCACAGGTAACAGCAACCTCGTATATGCTATAATCCGCAAGCGCAGCATCTTCCATCAGTTAGCCAACCTGCCCACAGATGTCGCCTCCATCCAGAAGGCTCTGCAGAGAAGGAAGAAGAGCACCGCTGGCATCTCCAGGACCAGCTCCACGGAGACGGAGCCCATGGAGGGCTCCAGACCAGCTGCTCCAGCCGAGCCTGGGACACTCAAAACCAGCCTAGAGGCCACCCCTGGTATTGCACCTTTCATGCTCTGTTTCTGAATCCCTGACAAATTGGTTTTGGTTGAAGATAGAGTTTATAGCACCTCCCCCTTTTTATATATATTTTTTTTATTTTTATTTTATTTATTTTTTTTATAATTTTTAATGTTTTTCCTGTCCCACGACCTCCCGGCTGGGAGTCCAAGACCTAAACCTCTAGACTATCCTGTCCCATATATACTAAAATGATTTTAATCCTCATACGTCCTTTAAGTAATTAATCCATGAAGTAAACACTGTTTCTTTCCCCAGATAGTAAGAGCGCACACACTTTTGTCCTTCAGGAATTGACAAGCTGACAGAGAAGGCCCAGTTGAGTGAGGACGGTACCATGGTGGCTCTCCAACGGCTCGACTCCCCGCAGACCGCAGCTGACAGCAGCACTGTAGCCGGGGCCAGCGACACAGAGTCCAACTCGGAGAGAGACAGCGAGGTAGCCTACAGTCCCTGAACAGTGACTCCCTAATGCTTCACTAGGTGGGATACAATGCATGCTTGCAATTTGTTTTTCTCCTGTCAGATGTGTCAGACGGAGGCGAAGGAGCCAAGAAATCGGTTGTCAAGCACTTCATTAACAGCCTCGACCTGGGGGCCTACTCCAGACTGGGTGAGGAGATACATTTAGCTTCTTGTGGAAAATCTAGTCTGATTAAATTTGTTTTTTATTGAATTAACAGTTTGCGTAGTACTTGGTTTTCTTTCCCTAAAACCAGTTGAAGGAAATTCAGATCACAACACACTGTACACATTCCTAAAAATACGTTCCTGTTAATCATAATATAAGCTTCAACCTCTACATGCAGTTTTCAACTGACCAATGATATTTCAGTTTACTTCTAAAACTGTCCTAATTTCTTTCTTCTTTTTGTTTTGTTGTTCTGTGTTGATGTCAGCAGTGGGTTTCTTGCAAAGGTGTCTTGTCTTACTGTGTGCCTACACTGTGTGTCTTGCAGGTGCTCTCATGGAAAACCAAACTGCCTCTGCAGACCATCATGCGTCTTCTACAAGTGCTGGTTCCTCAGGTGGAGAAGATCTGTATAGACAAGTAAGGAAATCACACAATCCAGATGATAATGGAGCACAGGTTATGAAAGGCTGGTTGTTCAGCTCTGCTAGGAGCAGGAAAGTCTAGTGGTCTGAAGATAGGGGTTAGCCCTGTAAATGCCTAACCCCTAGCTTCTCCTTGTAAGTCGCCTTGGATAAAAATAGATGTAAAGATCTGAGAAGCCACTGTTTTTGTTTGATTGTCCTCAGGGGCCTGACGGACGAATCTGAAATCCTGAATTTCCTCCAGCATGGCACGCTAGTAGGGCTCCTCCCTGTTCCCCATCCCATCCTCATCAGGAAGTACCAGGCCAATGCTGGGACCGCCATGTGGTTTCGCACCTACATGTGGGGACTCATCTACCTACGGTGAGCAGGCTTGGTGTACTGTCAGAGGTCATTATTGTTGCATTCCCCTAACTCTCGGGGTTGAAACCGTTTAGAGGTGTTCAGGCACACGTATTTTATTTTACCCCGTCTTATTTAAAGGTTACCTAAGCAATGTTTTAGACTAAAAGGAACTTGGTATACTTAAAATCAATATTTATTAGCTTACATGGAGGGAAGGAAAAATGTGATAACTTTTTAATACTATCCTTCATAGCTAAATGGAAATGACAAGTAAGTATTGTCGATGTTTACCAAATAGTAGTAGTGGACAACGCCTAAACTCTTAAGGTTAATTTCTAAGACCAAATCAGTTGGCGTCTCCCAGTTCTTCAGTCAGTTGCCGTAGGTTGACATGACACAAAAGTGTGATATTTAAACAATGACCTTATTGTCTATTTTCTTGTTGCCATAGCAATGTGGATCCTCCAATCTGGTACGACACGGATGTGAGACTCTTTGAGATTCAGAGGATTTAGAAGAAGATGGACACACCCAGGGCTGAGACAACTCTTTACATGCACAGCAACAGTACCGCAACATTGATAACGGTGTCTTGTGAGCCCATTTGGCACAAATGGCACAAAAATAAAAAATAAATCACTTAAATAAAATACAGCCATCCACAGAATCAGCCTTTGTCTTATCCGAACTATGATTTACGTCAAAATGTAACTATTTTATTTTTCTCTTCTCCATAAAAGATGCATTTGCATGCTTCCCAACAGAACAAAGTGTAAAACAACTTAATCACTTCCCACAACAAATGCCTGATCCTCTTTAAAATCTTTCTGGGTTTAGAGAAAATCTGTACAGTTTCCTTTAGATTTACTGAAGTGTATTTCTGTGTCTTAATTGCCACTCTATCGTGACTCTATTATCACTCAGACATTTTACTGTGGCTCTACTAAATACAACTGAACCTGCTACAAGGATATTCCTGCTCACTGGATTTGTAGATGAGGCCTGGCCCCATGAACCTGGAGTTTTGGAGCACCAGATGTACCACATTTGGAACGCCCTGGCACGCACCATAGCCAGGGGTAACCTACCATACATCGTTAATGGTCATATTTGGATTGTAGATCATTCCGTTGCATATTGTGTTAACAGTTGAAGTAGCAGATGTAGAAACAATGGTCTTTGTTATAAAATATTTATTAGTAAATATGTATTTTTTGGCTGTGACCAAGGTATGCCTGTGAGATCTGGGTTGAGATATGTGTATGTAGGAGTTGGTCAGTGAAGAAGGAATGTGAGTCTAAAAGCGACTGTCACTAATGTCTAGGATGTATTACATATCCCAATTAAACGTTAGTCTATCACGTTAACCCAATTAAAAAAAAAAAAAAAAACACGCCGAAAGGTTGAGAGTTCAAATCTGCGCCCTTGACCCCAACCCAATGAGGGCATAGCAGCTTGCCTTCTCAGCTTACACTTTTGGCTATTGAGGAAGTGCAAAAGTAATACTGTAGATCTTGTCCCCACTAAGGGAACCATGCTACTAACACCCTTGGGTGTAAAAAATAGTTGGGGCAGGCAGGAGGGGAACCTCAGTCCCCCTCCCTTATGAGTATCTGTCATGCAGCATTATATAGACATGATAGGAAAAGAGTAGAGTTTGTGGCTCACACCGCTGGGTTACATGCTCCCACGACTACATTGAAGAGACTAGTAACCACAAAATGTATGCGGGGAGCTCCAGCTCACCCACCCTGTAGACAATTTCTTTCCACCAATGCCCCTCCGAAAAGGGCCCAGGAAGGTGAGACCCCTCTAGAGTGGGACTTCCAGAGATGAGCTCCTGTAGCCAGAGCCTATTACCTCGACTAGCCAGTGCCACAGCCGCCCCTTGGATAGAGGCTTACCCCCTGGCCTGGGCACCAAAGCAGGTCACCATGCCTAAAGTCCTTAACGCAGAAAATGTTACATCATAAAATCTGCACTGATCACCACCCTCTTACTATAGTCTTTTAAACACGGTGTCTTAATATATCCAACAGAAATTCAGCGAGGTTTGTATACATTTGTACTTCTGCAGCGGTGAAATGTGGATGACACCAAGTTTCTCTGATATCTTGTTAAACTAAATAGTCACATACTTCAAGTCAGGAATGGTGCCCACATAACACTGCAGAAATATGAAAACATTACTTTTTTTTTTTAAAAGGAGTATGGTTGGCATATACCAGACTCATAGCGTTCGTATTCTGTCTTGTGTGACACAAGGAAATTTAAGGAACCAAAAGGTGATTGGAGTCAACTGCAAGTTGGTCACTATTGGAAGTAAAATTTTGACCCAAAACAAAACAGTTCAAAATCCACAATAGGCAAAGCTTTATTAAGAGTCTCAACTTTAAGACTATAGCTGTATAAATTTTTTGCAACTAGAAGCCAGTGCCATTACTTTTTAAACCCATTGAAGTCTTAGCCTAAAGGTTACACTTTCTTGTGGGCCTTCTGACCCAGCTTCATATAACTGAGGGTTTTCTTTGAGAACCTACACAACCTGTAGCTTTTCAGCCATTTAAACCAGTTAGAAAGAAAAGGGAAACACAAAATAGTTTAAAATGTTTTAATGCAGCACGTTTGATGACACCTTAGCTTGCATTGTCATAGTAAGACAATGCATTGAGAGCAAGGTGATTGAGGAGATTGAGACTGGTGGATGATATCCCTAAAGTAGAGTCACTCTGTGTTGGGCTAGCTTGGAAATCAGGATGGCTGGCATTGCTAGCTTCAGTGGCATTGCCCAAGGTTCCTACATCACTCGCTTCCGTGGCATTGGGAAAGCTGGCGTCACCTGAGTAACTGGCTTCCGTGGCATTTCCCAAGGTTCCAACATCACTGGCTTCAGTATCATTGGAATGGCTGGCGTTGCTGGCTTCAGTGGCATTGGGAAAGCTAGAGTCGCTGGCTTCAGTGGCATTTCCCAAGGTTCCGGCGTCGCTGGCTTCCGTGGCATT
>JAOEHI010003064.1:0-11069 GCA_025447815.1 Percopsis transmontana
CCCATTGTTGTGAAATAATAGATCACAGCTAGTTGAGTGTGATATTACATTTTATCTGTAAGGAGCTTCTCTCGCTCTCTCTCTGTGTCTCTCTCTCTCTCTCTCTCTCTCTCTCTCTGTGTCTCTCTCTCTCTCTCTCTCTCTCTGTGTGTCTCTCTCTCTCTCTCTGTGTCTCTCTGTCTCTCTGTGTCTCTCTCTCTCTCTCTCTGTCTCTCTGTGTCTCTCTGTCTCTCTCTCTGTCTCTCTCTCTCTCTGTCTCTCTATGTCTCTCTCTCTCTCTCTTTCTCTCTCTCTCCCTCTCTCTCTTTCTCTCTCTCTATGTCTCTCCCTCTCTGTCCTCCCTCCCTCTCTCTCTCTCTCTCTCTCTCTCTCTCTCTCTCTCCCACATTTCCTCTCCCTCCTTCCCTTCTCTCCCGCTCTCCCCCACTCTCTCCCACTCTCTCTCTCTCTCTCTTTTCTCTGTTCTGATGTCACCTTGTGTAGTTTCAGTTGGCAGGAACTCTACAGTCTGCAGAATGTGGACGCCATCGCCAGGCTGATTATTTGGGTGGACGCAACACAAACTATTCCCTTTCCCCTTGTGGCCTCCAGAAGCAGAATGTGGCAGCTCTTTCGACTGGATACACGGCACTCTTAGGCCAGTCTCCAAGATACCCCAGAAGTTAAACATGTTCGGTGGGAAAAGTTTGTTTGGAAGATTGATTCTGTTGTTTGAAACGTTGCAGCAACATATGAAGCTATGAACAGCTGTACACAATGACTTGGCATGTTGTTTACCAGGCGCTGTGCGTCTTTAGAGAGCTGACACATTGTTGTTCAACTTTCAGACTTTTTAAGTTTTATCTTCTTACTGTTGTGGCGGCAGTGGTAACAGAGTGTATCCAGTACACAGAGAATCAGAACTGCTAATCCAAGGAGTCTCACTGGAGCATAGGAGGAGTAATTCACATGCTAAAACTAATTCAAAGTTAATATGGTACCGTTAAAAAAGCTTTGTCTTGTGGCTGTGGGCAGGAGGCACCAGGCCAGAGAGCCAACACTCTGAAACCGCTCTCCAAAGTGGTTACTTCACTGCCCCACAGACCAGGCAGGAAGTGGTCTAAAAATATCCCAAATCAAAGGTATGTTTTTGGAGCCTAATGAGAAGAGGATGTTCTGCTGTAACAGGGGACCTTTTTTTCCCTAGACATTCCAGAGCATTTTCTCATGTGAACGAAGGGGCGTCTCGGCGGCTCAGCAGGTTCAACGCGAGTCAAGGGAGGTCAGCCTACTTCACACACTGTACCTATTTCCTAGAGGCATCTCACTTTATTTTAAACATGAATAGGACATTATATTATCTATCTAATAAGTGTTTATAATTATATTGAGACAACTCTTCTTTACTGCTTATTTGAGGCTTGATGAAGACTTTATGCAACACTTAAAGCTGAAATCTGCCACTTTTTATGGTCTGGGCTTTAGAGGTTTCATGTAGCGTTGGGTACCATTCACATTTGAACCAATAATGGTACCGGTACCTGGAATTTGGAATCGTAGCCAACGGTAGCTTTTTTGGTACTTTACTCCCTCTGCAATAACAAAAATATAATTTCAGTTGTAAAAAGTAAGTCCAAACTTTAATTTCGCATCACAAATATTACAGCGAGTATTGTCTATGGGATTACAATTGTGTTTTGAATGCCATGCTTGTAAATTGAGGTTTGTGCTCGCAAGTGAAGATTCGCAAATGTAGGTTAATTTCGCAAGCTTGTATCATGATGTGTAGGAAAAATACAAATGGTCGCAACTGTTTTAATAAATGTCGCAAAGCATAGTGAATTGTACATACCATGATACAGTATGTGCACGAGCACGACATTCAAAACACGAGTTTTGGCACTATTGTATTCCCATAGTGGTCTGCGTCAAGTTTTGAAAAGTGTAACCAGTGACCACCGCTTTCGCCTTGCCACTGCTCTGACCGTGGGAGAACGTTGAACAAGCTGCAGGGGTGACATACTGTATTCTTGCTCTCGTAGTCTTGCTCTCTCTCTTTCTCTCTCACATAGATGTGCTCTCAGGTACCGACATTTGGCACCGAAGGATTTTACGTGAATCGGCACTCTGACGCAGCCGGTCCCCTTAAAAGTTCGGCACCCAACCCTAGTTTCCATATAGGGCTCAGAGCATCAGTACCGGTCCTGTTGAGTCTCTGTATCGTATATGCATTGTGTCACTGTTATGATCAGTGTGCTCTGGTCCCTGTGGGCTCCGTGCCTACCCTCCCAGCCACGCACCTGTGTGGGAGTTATCCCACACCTGTGTGGGATAACTCCCACACAGGTGCTCCCTATTGTTTGGATTGTTTTGGGGACTATTTAAGTTTACCCGACAGCAGCCAGCTGTGTTCCTGTACGCTGTGTTTGGTTTGGATTATTAAAATACGCTTTGAGCGTTTGTTGCGTCCACGTTTACAGTTACATCACGCCACAAAAGAAACAACCCAATCACAGGGTAATGACTGACTGCAGCTTTAATATAGGTGATAATTATTATTAATTATTCAACTTTGACTTTTGACACTTGGCAAATAAAGGCCCACACGACAGTCCTCCTTTAAACATATGCACCAGATTGCAGAATATATTATAAGATATTAAAAGTTCATCCACTCAGCTCTCCTAGTTCGGAGAGTTCATTTGTTCTTCTATTGTTTTCAAATCACTACCACTACTTTAAAATACAGTATTACTAAGTAATGTGAGTGCTTGGTACGCTCCGGGCAATGTTAACTTCCCCCACTCTGTGTTTACAGAGGTGCGCAAATGTCTGCCACGCACCTGAGTAAGTTGCACTTAATGAACGGAAACCTTGTAAAATTAACTCCATTACCGAGTTTCAAATAAAAACAACCCTGAATGCTCCTCTCAATTTTCCCCTTCTGTGGCCCAGCAGGCGGTGTAATTTGGGCCCGGCCTTTCCTTTTCATCATTCTCAAATTAAATGCACGGAATCTGATTAGGTTGCCTTCAGATATACATACACACAAATATGAAATATTAGATGAAATCTGTAGGCGTGTTCCGGCAGGCTTTCATATGCACGGCTATTCCTCGGTAACACCCAGGAGGAGCTAAGAATATGTTGAGCACACAATTCTGCGGTAATTCGCTTAGGACAATTACAAACATGTGTGTTTGTGTGTGTGTGTTTCTCGCTCAGCACAACGTGCACAACAGCAGTTATACCTGCCCCGCAATACAGCTCCACTGGATTTGTGAGTGTGTGTGTGTGTGCGTGCGTGCCCGCGCTAATGCGTGAGCATGCACATGCAGTGTTGTGTATGCATGAGCGCACACGGGCTCGTCTAGTTGTGCGAGTGTTTGCACGGAGCCTGTTGTAATGAAGAATAGTCTGAACAGAGTACACTCATTGAATTATTAAACATGTATATTTTATTGCGATGCAGTGCTGATTTGGATTATTTTATTATTGCAGAGGAGGTGGGGATGAAAATTGCTTGTGTGTGTGTGTGTGTGTGTGTGTGTGTAGATGGGCTGGTTTTACAGTGAAAGACACACAAACATCTGGTGCCCTCCTTGTGAAATGAGTTGAAAGCACCGTAGCTTCTTGATTTATAAAAACTTGATCTCAGCCAAATTAGACGGCCTATTATACTACAGTGTGATGTGTGCGCGCACTTGCAAATTGCAATGCATCTGTGAGGACCTCAGAATACTAAGAATATATTTGTTGCTCAAACTTTTTTAGTGTAAATATTGAAGAATAGACAGATAATACATCATACAATATTACATTACATTTAGACAAATTATGTAGGCAGATAAGGCTTTGAAGACCAGTCTATAAATACCTGAGGAAACTTGTGTCAGGTATCGTAGAAGGACCCAAACGTGGGCACAGGACAGAATAAGGCTTCAGAGTGGGTTTATTAAAGTCTGTCAGGCAGGGGCAAAATCAAGAACAGGCAATGGTCAGCAACAGGGTATCCACTAGAGAAGGCAAACAGAACAGGCAGGCGACAGGCAAAACAACGTCGGGAACCTGTTTAAAAGTGGAGGGGCAAGAACAGGTTAATGCAGGAGTGTCAAACTCAATCACAGAGAGGGACAAAAATAAAAAACTGGGATTACTTCGAGGGCCAAACAGGTTCAAAATGTATTAAACAGACAGACAGAGGTTATGCAATGTCTTTTCCCTTTTCTAACAACTGTGCTTGTAAATCTTTGGTAAGCTCACAGACACGTTCAGCTAGCTATTGCAGTGCATTCTGGGACTTGTAGTATCCACGATGTGCGTCTTATATCCCGGCGGGCCCAGTTATGAGAGATATATGATATTTCTCGTGGGCCGGATATAATTGCACAGCGGGCCGGAAGTGGCCCGCGGGCCTTGAGTTGGACATGTCTCGGTTAGTGAGACTACCGCTGTGCTCCACTTCACTCTCTTTTTGCTGCTGGCTGTTATTTATATCCTTCCGTTGGACTTGCCTTTGATTGTTTACTTCTCCAAAATGATACTGTCTACCATTTTCCAAAACTTTAATGTCTACAATTATTACACTTTTATTACCAAAATAAATTTCTCGTTTGTCTTTCTTTTCGGATGGATGCCCGCAGTAACATCTTCACACATGATTGTTGTCTTTACCAAGGACCGCATAAACAAGATTTATTGCAGCTTTTTTGCAGTGGCTGAGCAAAATGGAAAATATAATTTTGAATGCAAACATATCACAAAGAATAGTAAATGACTTGTTGAATATCATTGATTAGCGTTTGTAATATTACTTTCTACCAGTCATGACGTAAGATTTTATTTGAACATCTGCCATCATGGCGTCGTGACTGGTACGACAGGTATGAGGTCAATTTGGGTAAATCGGGGTACAGAAGTGCCGCATGAGTTTCCGAGCAAAAAATCCAACCCGACGATGTGTTCACATCGTTTTGTCCAAGTTGGAGGTTGTAACTAGGGTTTAGTGGGACATGGGAGACAGGTGAGGCATATCACTGGTAAAGGGGACAGGGACCGGAGAGAAAGGGAAAAGGGGCGGAACTAGGGAAGGGCCAGGCAGAGCACTAGGAAACTAAACACACACTAGGGGACTATGGCACACATACAAAACCACATCAAGACAAGAAAAAAAAAGAACATGAATCAGGATCCGGAGATCCTGGACCAGATTGTGACAAAATGTTAGAAACAACTAAATATACAACAACTATAGCCTTTCATAAAGATTTATATGAACGTTGTGTATATAACAAGTGAAAGCTGTTTCCAGAAACAGTCATGTTTTGCTACCATTCCTCTTACCGACGGCACCAGCAGACATACAGTAAGTGATATTAATGTGTACAGCTTTTAGTCTGTGTTAGGGAGGTCACACATCTTCCCAACTGGCTGTCTTTGTTTTTGTTTGCACAGCAGTCGGACCGAGGCGCACTCTGCTCTGTGGGAAAGGTCTGTCCTCTCCCCTGTCCCGACTGATGCGTCCTTGCTACTGCTAGCCCCGACGCTACGCATCACTTATTAAAAGACCTTAGGATAGGATCTGACCTCTTGTGTTAGGCTGTTTCTCTATGGTAGCGCATCAGTTTGAAATATAAAAGTCATTCTCCACCACAGTGAGCTCCAGCGAAGTCTGTGGTATGCTAGTGTTGCCCTCTACTGACATATGGCAACTGCTCAATGACTCTTGGATAGTTTCATCCTGCCATCAATGACAATTTATATCAAGGCTTTTAGGAGACGGCTAATTATGATCCACTGCACAAATAGCAAAAGCAGTTTATCTATTGCTTACATTAGATCCTGAGTGTGTCCCGTTCGCAGTGTGGATTTGAATCCCGTCCAACTAAACTTGGCAATCGCGCCTTCGTGGTTTATTAATATTCTGCGAGGCCTGAGAAAATAAACTTCCCGTCAGTGACTGTTGCCATGGCATCGCTGGTTGACACGGCAGTCAAACTGTACTGGGCCGTCCCAGCGCCTTCACACTGTACTGTTGCCGATCACCTCTTTCAGCCCGGGCCAACAGACCCGACCGTTCATTATGTTTCAATTTACGGCTTCCCCCCCATTTTCCCTCCATTTCCCCCTCCTGACTTTGACCAACTGTGAACTGTGAAGAGAGCAGGCCCTGAGGGCCTCAACCGGAAGATTGCCACAGATATGCCAGTGTTGCCAGGCAGTTTAGGATGTGACAACAGGGTTAGGGTCATAGGGTTAGTAACCCTATTATTATGCATACCACTGGGCTGGGGCTAATCTCTGGGGCTAATTGCTAATTAATACACTGTCAATTCTCCAGCTTCCTTCCTTAAATGCTCTTGTTTAGTTATACATAAATATAAAAAACATTAAAGCGGTAAAGCAGTTCCACTGCTATATACTGCAGGATGCCAGCATATTGTTTTAGCATATACCAGTTCATTTCAATTTTAACTTCTGATTGTGTTTATAGCCTGGTATCTAGGTGTGAAACAGAAAAGGTTGGTACACCAGATGGCAGAGCTAAATAGAGTATAGTGCCCCCAGTGGCCAAAACGCTGTCCATATGCTGACACCACACACAACATCTAAATGGGTGTCAGACCACCAAAACACCTGGATCAGACTCAAATCCTGCCCAATCGGCATCCCTGTTTAAAACCGTACTGATATTGCAAGCTCCGCCTCTACGATGGCGCTTGCAGACGACTAGACCATCGCCAACCAATCAGAATGCGACCCGCGCGGGGATGACTTTCTGAACACATTGCTGTCGGTACCAACTGAACGACCCACTTAGACGTTGATTGGACGCTCAGCGATTCTCTGCCTGACTGACAGTTGGTTTTCAATGAGTTCCCAGACGGTCAAGCAGAGCAAATCGAGTAGCTTCGTCAAGGTTTAATCAAACATGTCTGATTTCATCGGGGCTTGTCTTTCCCTGGTCCAGTCGTGTGTACTTATCAAAGGTTGTCAATAGCCAATGGAAACTGAGTTTGCGGTCAAAAGAAGCCATCAAAGGAATACAGAAGAGCAACACCCATGTTAAAGCATAAAACGGCGTACTATATCTCTTCCGTCTTTAGATTTGTGGCGCCTAAAGACAGTCTAACTAGTATGTGTCGAGTACGACAGATGTCAGCCATTACATGTGTGATGCTCTGTCTTTTCATGGTTGCATACAATTGGAAAAATCTGTATTGTGGCCCCCAGCTTTAGGGTTTGATGGCTGTCACTTTACGGCTATTTTTAGTACCGTCTTTCATCAAGGAAGGACGTCTATAATTCTAATAATTCAAAACAACTGTGGGGGTTTTGAGGTGCTTCAACAGTTAAAGAATTAACATGTTCCTTGTTTCAGGCCGAGCGGGATCGTTTACCTGTAACACGATGTAGCATTTCTAAAGAGCAGCCACTGATGATAATTCCTCAGGAACAAAGGCTGGTTTCCTCATGTGCTTACATAACTCCCATAACGACAATATTTCCCGCCACTGGTCCTATCAGAGCAAATTAGCTTCTAGTGGGCAAAAAAAAAACGAGTCCATTGAACTATGGGTGGATGGGTTTTATTGTTTATACAACTTTTTATTTATATTAGAACCAATGTGCTCGCCGTTCATTAAAAAGTACATACAGTAGAACAAGTTTAAGATAAGTAAGCTTCACAGTTCAGATGTGTGCACTCTACACTTAAAAGCGTGAAGTGGGGAGTATGATAAACACCATTCCTCTGTAAACACAATCCCGTCGTATTCCAGATGGCTTTCAGTAGAATTCATACTGGCACAAACCGCATGGGAAAAACTTAACAAGCTTCTAAAGAATCCACCAGTGGCGGGCGAGATGGGAATCCTTGTGGTCGGAGCTTGAGGTAGTGTTTGACGCATCACAAGAACAAGGCAGGAAAGGGTTCTCAGGCCGTCGTAGACACTGTGTGTGTGTGTGTGTGTGTGTGTGTGTGTGTGTGTGTGTGTGTGTGTGTGTGTGTGTGTGCACTCCGCCCAAAGACAGCCCGGCTGGATCCCAAGCCAACAAATACACTTTATAGACACAAATAATCGTAAATTGAGAATGTCACCTTAAAGCCCAGGCACTTTTATTATTGTAAGACGAGTTGTTGAACGATAGGCTGAAGTTAGGTCCCCTTGGGAAGCTGTATTTCCAGAGTGCTAGAATCTTCTGTCTGTGCCACACAGGGTGGGATGGGAGGGAGATTGGAAGGCGTTTTCCAGCCTGTCCGTGATTGATAGCAGATGGTAAACATAACCATAAACAAGACAACAATGTCTTGTTTTGTATTCTCCCCTATGCTGTTTCACAATGTGTAAAAATAACACCCCTAAAAGGAGCGCAGGGGCTACTCATTATGTGTTTCGTTGAATTACACACTTTTTTTAGGCTTTTATTGTAACAAATGTTGCTTTAGGTAGCGGGTTCTAGCTAGAACTTGGTGAAAGTAAGAATACGTACAATATTCTGGAATACCAACCAAATGGTCGCGGCCACATCATTTAGATCACATATCTCACCGTTCAGCCAATCAAATTTGAAATGATGACATGAGCCAATCCGATGCGAGGGTGAACACAAACATGCCAACCAAACCCCACGTTTAACCTCTGAGATTCACTTCCCTGGACTCTCACGTGGCTGACAGTTAGGGCCTGTAGACAAAGCAAACATTCATATATTCCAATTAAATTTGTAACACTTGACTGGTTGCAGCGTGGAGTCAGAAGGCTGCTCTGTTTTACATTTTTGTTTGTCTCTGCAAAGTGTTTTTTCAGGGCGTTTTTTACTTCTACTACTTTCTTCCTCCTTTCTCTTTAATTGCCCAATATGAACCTAACCCTTTATTATATGTATTTGTGTCTGTGATGTGTGTATGTGTGTGTGTGCGTGCTTCTGTGTGTGTGTGTGTGTGTGTGTGTGTGTGTGTGTGTGTGTGTGTGTGTGTGTGTGTGTGTGTGTAAATCAGTATAACAACCGCAAAGTAGATCTGTTTGTAATACACACTCTGAGAATGCAAATTAATGCCCACGCTGGTTTTTTTATTATTGTAAATAGTTTAGAACTCCCAGACAGTGACGGTTTGAGAGATACTCTTCTCTCCAACCAGGCAATTACAGAATCAACACTTGTGACTGACACGCAATCTGACGTTCAGCACTCTACAATTAGAAGCCGAGAGAGAGAGAGAGAGAGAGAGAGAGAGAGAGAGAGAGAGAGAGAGAGAGAGAGAGAGTCAGGACCGCTCTGTTGACCCCACACTATCGGGATGTGTTGCTAGTCAAGGACCTCCAGAGAGACCCATCGGTTTTAAGAGCGACTCCTCTGAGGGCGAATCTGGCCCCACCTCTCCCTGCGCAAGCCTTCGAGTAAGGTGGGCCGCAAACACACAGGTTTGCTAAATGTCAGCCAAGCCACAGGGCAATATTCATATAGACCACAAGTTAAATTATATGTCAGAGGAGAACATTTCTGAAGAAGAAGAAAAAAGAAAAAAAAGGAGAGAAAAAAACTCAAACCGCTGAAGTAAAACTTTCTTTCATCCGTAAGGAGCCATACCTGTGGTTACGGACAACATATGGGTATGTGATTGTTGCTACACAAATAAATGACATGTCAAAGTGTTTTTTGATGGCGCGTCAAAACACATTACCGCAATTAAACACTAGCTAAATATGATAGTGTAATTTAAATGGTAAAACAATAGCGAGACAACATTTAGAGCAACAGCAACAGTGCTCTGGAGGCGATGAATCCGAAATGAATTCAATTAATAAGGCTTAAATCCAGACCACAGTCATGCAACCACAGAGGTTTGTATTATTACACAGCTGAATTCTTCCTGGTGTAAGCAGAGAGATGCCCTCCACTGGATTCCCTTGTCCTGTATGTATCGTAAACATTAGAATCATTTCATTAAAAAATCTCAAAATTGAAAAAAATCCATGACCTAGTTCTATATCAAGGGTATATTCACAATTCACTGACTTTCAAAAATAAGACCTTTGAACATCTTATTTTTGGCCAAGGGGTCTCTCCCTAACGCTATGTTTATTTACTTAGCCTTGCCGTTCTCGGTCTCAGTAACTTGACCAAAAAAAGGTTCTGGAGCTTTAGCGAGACTTCAGACTGCCGTGACCACAGGCTGGGGGGAAGAACATGGGCGGAGATCTGCCTTTCTCTGCCCCGACCTGCGGCTTGGCCCCTTCTCCGTACAGGGGTGCTTTGTTATGCGTTGATTATCACCGATATTGTTATTGTGCGCATTCATTCGCAGGCAGGAGGGAGTGTGTACAACAGCCTCTTGTGTCAGCTGTGGCTTAATGTGACGCGTTAACAACACCATCTTGGAAAGGTGCCTGTAAAGTATCACAGTGTGCTCCACAGTGGAACATGTGATTGGGGGGGGGGGAATAGCAGCTCCACTAAAGAGTAACTCTACTAACCTGTCATTCAGAACGAGGCTCTGAGTGCATAGAAAGTCCCCTTGGAGTACGTCTCTCTGTCTGTCGGCAGATAGCAACTTTGTGTTGCCCTTTTCCTCGGCGGCATCTGTTGCCGTTACCATGACGATCAGACCGGGCCAACGGAGGGAAAAATAAGCGCAGCTGCTGAAATTCGCAAAAACATGGCTTTGTTTGACAATTATGGGAAATTGAAATTATGAACACATACCGAGCAACCGTGATATGTCATCTGTACTGCCCACCGTGCCCCGTGATGTGTTCAACATCACCTCCAAATCCATCCCTGAACACACACACACACACACACGCAGGTTTACCGATGAATTTGTAATTCCACAGATAAAAGCTGAGTGATATATTTATATATATAATTTTCTAAAGCTGTGTTAGGATGCTTAGTGTAATCCGATTTCAGAGAATCTGACCAGTTTTTCATGTGGTGTCGTGTGTGTATGTTCTGGTTAGGTAACATGCCTTGGAGAGCAGCAGGTATAAATACCGTGTATGTATATAGTTATATATAGATAGTTATATATATAGTTATATATATATATATATATATATATATATATATATATATATATATATATA
>JAOEHI010003065.1:0-11067 GCA_025447815.1 Percopsis transmontana
CCCCCCCCCCCCCCCCCCCCCGCCCCCCCCCCGCCCCCCCCGCCCCCCCCCCCCCGCCCCCCCCCCCCCGCCCCCCCCCCCCACAGAAATCCTGTGTCTTCCATTAAATGTGGCGGAACACTAAAATAACCTATTAAGATGACACCTATTGTGTGATCTCACAGATATTAGCTTCCAAAAAAGCATAATGACACTCCATGGGTTACATAATTTCTGATTTGAAATACTATATACAGTATCTGCATCAGGTTTTAAGTAATACTGTAACAGTCTTTTAAAATTAAGTTTTCTCTCAGGCTTTATTGGCAAGGCCAAATTAATAAATTAGGCCTATAGATAAATAATATAATGTTCTACTACCGCGGCAGTGTGAATGAGGGGCTAGTTATTCATTGAGAATAGTGTCGTTATCTACCGGCAACTGTGTGAATTCATAAGAAAGATTGTTTACACACGTTGACACAGAAGCCACTCAACACAATGACAGCAACAAACTATAATCACAAGCAAAGTCATTTCTTATGAGCTACACTGTTGTGACGGCAGAAGAAATTGGGCCTGGGCAGGCACTTGGTCTGTCTCTACGCGGCTATTTAAAGCTCCTCTCTTCATCTTTCATCTGCTTTCCATCCCTCAAGAGTGAGCAGTCCAATCTCACCGCTTATATTCTTCATTTTAACGGGAGGGCGGTAAACAGGATACACAGGACGACAGGAAGTAGCTGTGTGGTCATCAACGCTAATTAGTTAATGGACATTCATGCAAAGAGGAACATTATTGAGTACATTAAAAGTGCATCAATGATATTGTCAAAAAGACAGAAGAAAATAAAAGGTACTAACAGCCACAAATATTCAACTCTAATCACACTTCAGTTTAAACTAGTTAAAGCTTCCTTTTCCTTGATAGATTGCACTTTGCAGAGTCTCAGGTTGAAGTTGGCGCTATGTCAGCATAAAGGTATCTGTTGTCTAAAAAGGTGAAACTAATCTGAGAGATGACAATTAAGTGTGGTCTGTACACACCTAGGTGTGTGGGGTAGTGTAAAGAACTTGTTTTAATAAAATACAGTATAATATATATATATATTTTTTAAACTAGCTCAAGGCCAGTGTAAACTTTACACCCAGTGTAAAGGAACAAGACCCCGGTCCAATTTAAACCAGTGGGAACAGGATTTGGATCTCCTTCCCTCAGCTAAATGTACTGTAATGGCCTGTTATTGTATGCTCTGATTGTGTGGTAAGACATTTCTCTGAAGTCTGTCCTGTTACTAAATCAGAAAAGACAAACGCACCGTGTGCACTGACAACCGTAGTTATTTATTTAAAAGGGGAAATTACTGTACATTTCTAATGTTTTTTAAGCCTCCAAAACAGCAAGAATACAGATAAATAAAGCATTATTATTTATATATATATATATATATATAAAAAAAAAAGGATCCAACAAAATGTCCACAGTCAATACTTTGAAAGTTCAAATTTTTACATAAAACGTATTTACATAATGTGTTGCTTTGCCCTTTTTTTCTCTTTATACATGAAATAAAAACAAAAACTTTGTACCATTATGTTTTTAGTACAATTGTTAAAAGCTTTGGCATACAGTGCAAAACTGTAAGGTCTGGTGTATATCAAAGCCACTGCGAACAGTTTAGGAATATTCTAGTGCAGTTAAATGGAAACAAGGATTGGGTTCAAGAGCACAGCCATCACAGGGCAAAGCTCTTTAAAGCCAACTATCTGGCCAGGCCAAGAATTTGTTTTGAAGGATAATGGTCAATTATTTTACATCTCTGATAAACCTGCTTTGATGCCCAGAGCCTTGAGGATGGAGACACAAAATGAGATTAACGTTAAGGTTATTTGTCACCTAATAAAAAACAAAAACAAAGAATGAATTTCCCTTAACATTTAAATTCATTGTAATTGTAATGCATGTGTGTGTGAGTTGTACTAAAATATTAAAATACTTAGCACTTCCTGTTTGGTTGTTTGGCAGATCAAGTATGAAATGTGTTTACCCTTTGCAGTGAGACAAATAAAAAAGGCAGAAAAACAGCCACACATACAGCGCCATCTACTGGTCAAACTGTTGGCTAAGTCAGCATTTCAAAGCTGCCACCTACAGACAAAATACTGCATTATTTAAATAATGCTGCTGCAATTAGTGGACATAATGTTGACTTTATCAACGTTGTTGGAAACGAGAGAGAGAGAGAGAGAGAGAGAGAGAGAGAGAGAGAGAGAGAGAGAGAGAGAGAGAGAGAGAGAGAGAGAGAAATGAAGGGGGTAGACGAGAATGCAAGACAACAAACATCTGGTAAATGAGGGAGAGAGGCATTGAAACAGTACACAAAGGAGAGAGGAGAGAGATCTATGAAACGAGTGTGAGATAGTCAAGGTTTGCTGCGCTTTCAGATTTTGGACAAATGCGCTCTTCTCAGCAGAAAGAGAGAAACGACAGACTGGGTTGAAATATGACTCTTAACACCCCCCCCTCTCACAGGGCAGGGCTCAGAACAGGAGGAGAGAAATCAATGTGCTGGAGGACTTGTTATTGTGGCTGCATGACAGGAGACAAACACACACCTCCAGGCATCCCATGTGCCTGTCTGTGTGCAGCAATACTACAGCTCACTGCGGGGGTTCTTCAGCAAAAATAAAAGAACAACTCCAAAAAATAGATGTACATTTATTTTAAGTTTAGCTTCATCACATAGTGAGATATTGAACATTTTGTTCAAACACACCAAACTATTTGGCGTCTCTGTTTTGGTTTAGTCCCTACTGATGAGGACCAACTGCGGTTATGAAACAAGTAGTATGCTGGGCAATATTGTTGCACACCTTGGCTTACGGGCTCATTTCATTTTAACTGAAATTTAAAAAAATATTCTGCTTAAAAGATTCTAGCATTAACTAGATCATTAACTATTTAAAGGTGTCACTCCATTATAAACTGATTGATACATGGATTATGAATTATGACATTATACACTGAGCTAACATTACCTCAGTATTGTGTAATCTAACACTTGATTAAAAAGAAATCTGTCTACACACCTAGTCCTCAATGTAAACTCAATGATTGTCTCTCATTTCAACACTGGAAGTACGCAAGGCTTCCTACAGTATCAAGTCTATCTAAAGTGCTCTGTAAAACCTAGATCTTACTGCGGTGCAGAAACTGTGTAAAGCAGTGGAAATCTGATTGTCCAATGTAGTTATGCTAGCATGGTGATTCACTGATGCCAAACTCCTGGAACCAAAATCTTGACCAAAATTAGTAAGCTTTTGCATGACACGGTTTTCAATGGGCAGAGAATTACACCTATTTACCACCTGTGCAGTTAATATATATATATGATTATCCGCAAAGACCATTCATTCTTGAGAATTTTCTATGTCCATATCTATTGCGGTTTGTGCTAGTTTTAAACCCCACTTTATCCCCTGACCGTATCAACCAACGCCAGCATCACTTGCCCATCTCTCGCTGACTTATAATTTAGTCATGTCTAGGGCTCGTGCACTCTGCCTACACTAGCACTGGCTTGTGTACGCCCACTGATGCCCCGTGTGAAGTTGGTGGGAAATTCTGGACTCGCTGACTGCTACCAACCACCTCAGGCTAAACATCATTTACTGTGTCTCCCCAAATTAAAACACTGTAAACCTAAATCAGACGGGAGGAACATGTAACAGATCATTTTGAATATAGACCAAGGGAGGTGAACCATAATAACGCATGCTAAAATCAGTGGCCCCTCAAGCACCTTCGGCGTTTGAAGTAAGCATCAGCAACATTATAAAGAAACAGGACTCTAGGTTCTTATTGCTTCAGTTTAAAGCTGACTTTGCCATCGTCTCAGAAGCCTGAAGGAGATGGGAGTCTTGACACCTTAGGATAGTTTTCGCACCACAAGAAAACATTTTTAAACATACAGTACATCTAAAAAGGTCTCCAGGCCTAATGGCCATACCACTGAAGTTTCTTAGTCAGGCCGTGGAGGAAAAAGAGCGGCACCATAAGAAAATGAAGTCCTCCTTACACAAGTGGTTCTGGGAAAGGTTCAGTGTGCTACGCTAGGTCACAGCCTAGTTAGTAGACAGCCTGGGATACATTTGGGATGCCTTTGTCTCTTGTCCCAGAAAGCAGGCTTACTAAAATATACGGCTGATCACAACATGGTGGGCCTGGAAATAAGCTTATGATCCATTTTGGGTCACCACCCATACTAGCAACCCGGTCCCTCCGGCTGTCTGACAGAAAGGCTTGGGGATGGTCCAGCTAGTGAAGGGAAGCGTGGCTGCTGCACTTTGTTTGATCCAGCCCCAGAGGAACAGTGGTGCCAGAGAAATACTCTCTTCAGAATGGACTGGCGTGCTGAAATAGGTTGTGACCTGCTCCCATAACTGTTCGGCCAGCCAGGAGTCAAGAAATACGCTCTTGTGTCAAAAGCAGAAGACATCTGGCATCTTCGGGCCAGGTTCTCAGCAGAAGAAGATATCACCATCGTTCTGAGGTTCTGACATCACTGTGGCCGGGTTCTCTGCCGGGAGACAGGACAGGACACATCAGCCTGGGTTAAACACAGTCCCGAAGAGGAGCCAATAGCGCTAGCTAGCTTTAATAGCCCAAAGTTCCATGACACGTTAGTAGTAGTTAGTTAGTAGTTAATGCATTTTCATGGGAACATTCACACAAGGGACCGTACAACATGAATCACTTCGTTTTAGGGATCAAAACGTTTAAGAATTGATAAAGAGCGGCTCCAGCAACGGCTTAAAATATTATTTTTTCCACTTCATCATTGTTAGTTACATAGTTTCTATGACATGATTTATCCTTCACTGGTTAAAAGCTGTGTTAAATATCCTTTGTACCTCTCTGTGTCGGCTCTCCTCCTTTCCCCTTCCTCTTCTTTTTATCTTTCTTTTCCTTGGATTTGGCCAGCTGGAGGAGTCTGGTAGGGAGCTGGGACTCCTTCTCCCCTCCCTGGGCCTTTGAGGAGGAGGAGGAGAAGGGGTTGAAGTTTTTGCCCATCCTTTTGGAGCCGATGCGGAGGAAGGGCTCTTTGTTTGGAGCCGAGGAGGACAGCTCCACCTACAGGAAGATAGAGTGTTTAGACAAGGCCAGACAGTCACACAAGACCTCATGAGAGAGTTTTGAGAAGGGCTACCCTAGCCCTGTCCTAAATCAACCCCTTTAATGCCCATGTACGGCTTCCTGTGATTCCTGTGATGCTGTAACATGCGTAACATGTAAATTAGGTATACAATTTCATCTTGGTGTGGTTTGTCCTATTTTCAAATTCATTGTGTAAAGACTGTCAAATTCCTAGAAACTGTTTTCAGCCCAGTAAACAGAGGAGCCAGCAGCATTCACCATTTGAAAATACGACAAGCCACACCACGGGACCGAGCACAGCAGGTCCCAACGGGGCAAAATCTAGCCATGGATGCACAACATCGAAAGCTGTCGAAACGGTTACCTCTTTAGGCTGATCCAGTGCTTCTCTGGGTTCTAGGTCCAGAGAACCGGAGCTGTGAAACCTCAGGGAGTCTTCTGAGGCGGTGGAAGAGGTCCGCTGGTACCGCTGGAGATGACTTGACTGGAACCACCAGAAACAGATAGACGGACATGAAGTTCTGACAGATAAATGTAATATTTTACCCCATTGTATCATGTCAGGGGTGAGTAGAAAAACAACCATGAACACCATTAAAAAGGTAGGTGCTGCCCCTTAGTAACGCAGACACACACACCTCCTCTTTCCTGATGGCCTCCAGTCTCTCCGTCTCCCTCCTCAGAGCCTCCTTATCTCTTTCCAGCCTCCTCTGTGCTTCCCGCAGGCGCTCCAGGTCTCTCTGGTACTCCTCCTTCCGCCTCTGGAGCTCCTCTCGGTCCTGCTCCAACTCCTTGCGCCTCCTCGTGGCCTCCTCCTCCTCCTCCACCAGTCTCTCCTCTCGCTCGCCCAGCACCCGCTCTCTCACCTCCCACTCCTTTTCTCGTTTCCGCCGTTCCTCCTGGTGAGCTGCCTGTTGTTTCTGGAAGGATGAACCACCAGTAGGACAACAGTAAAGGGCCGTTCAGATTAAATGCACAAACGAGGGCACAGCTGCCTAAATCCCATTCAGGGGATTGGCATTGGTGCCGCAAAAGTTCAACCACCGCGAAAGCCACGAAAGGAGATATGCGCTGTACTATGCTGAGGGCCAGCGCCTTGCAGCGTTAAATCTGAATGGCCCTTAAGACAGTGATGAAAGCCTTTATAAGAGGAGATAAGATCTAATGTGCTGTCTCAGTATACAGCCACGACACAGACAGTGAATTAAATGTTTTATACATTATTTTTATAGATGTCTACTCTGACTTGGCCTTTTGATAAGGCTCCTTTTTCAGGTCTGTCAAACTTGTCACTTGTGTGTGCTGACCTGAAAATTTACTTAAAGATAGTATAAATATACTTATAGCAAATACAGTATGTACTTGGTCAAAAGGAGGAAGGAGAAAACGTCGAACACACCTGCAGGCTGGCGGCCTCCTGCCTCTGTCTCTCCAGGCTCCTCTGTTTCTCCTGCTCGATGAGGGAGGAGGGGCGGGAGGAGGAGGAAGAGGAGAGGGAAGAGGAGGAAGAATGTCTGGAGGAGGGGTTGGTGTGGGGGCGGTCGCTCAAGACCTGCCGCTGGTCCTCGATGTACGAGTCCTGCTGGACCACCACGGCCTAGACACACGCGCACACAACCACTACAGTTAGAAAGCGTATTATGACATGAATGCAGTGGTTTATGGATGAAAATACGGCTAGTGATAACTACACCAGAAAGGTGTTTTACTGAGTGGCAGGTTCTCCCAAGTGGAACAAGTAGAGGGCAGGATGTTGGATAAATGGACATTTAACGAGGGCCAATGCACAAGAACAACAGAGACAGATGAGTGTGGTACCTGCAGTGCTGTCAGCAGGTTATGAAGGTGGGTGACACTGTGTAGAACCTGCTGAAGAAACACAGAAACACCTTATAGCATCAGTCCCACGAGAGTAGAGCCCAACACAGTGTTTTCTTGCCAGGCACATTAATTAGATAAAACAAGATAGAAATAGAGCTTCGTTCTAGCTCGTTCGGTGGTGTGATTAAATATTACGGTGATGTTTTAGATCATTTCATTGTGACGTGACCTTAACTTAGAACAGTGGTCCAGTTGCTATGACGTAAAATTACCTCATTATTTCTCTTGAGTAACATCTGGAGGCTGGTAGTTGCTCCCTAGGGTCCAGACATAGACATGGTGTAGTACAGTACATAACACATTTGCATGCAGTACATTAATTGTACACTATCTGTGACAATGGTATTGCCCTCTGACATCAACCCACATCTGTTTGCATCTTTCTCATTTTATTACAGTATCTAGATCATGCAAATGTTTATAATTTTGTCAAAAAAAAGCCTGTACTTTTGTAAATCAATAATTGTATTTTGTTAGTTTGTTACCCAGAAATAACCTATTATAATTATTTGTGCAGCACTTGAATAAACTCCACACACACACACCTTCTTTAACACGCTGTCCGACTCAGTCCTCCGAAGGTCAATTGCATCATCGCCGTCGTCCTTCTCTCCATCTGGAGGAAGAAGAGAGAGAGAGTGAGAGAGAGAGACACATTACACACGGCAGGAGTCTATCCAGCAGGCAGCATAAAGCTGTTGCAGAGGATTTTCCTCTTGCCCCAATACTCGTTAAGATATATTAACAACTGGCTTAATCACACTGATTCTGACTATTTGACTATTTGGCTAACTGCGAAACATTCCATCTTTATGTCATCAAGTGTGCATGCATGAGTCTTACTCTTGTTGCTGTTCATCTGGTGACTGTCAAAGCCACCGAAGGTTTCAGCCCTCCTGGGAAGACAAACTGGTCCTACACCACCCCCTGCCTGGCCGACAGATGTACTGCACCCGGCTCCTCCTACATTACTGTTTACCAACGAATGCAGGGTCTCCACTACAGAGAGAGAAGGAATAAATGAGTAACATTATTAACATACTTGAAGACCAACTCAAATACTCAAAAGACCAAGTCCGAAGAAATAAATTAAAAAAATAAATAAATTGGTCTGTCCCCCACCTTCCTTCAGGGCATCATTCATGATTGGCTCTCCCTTTGTGACCTCGTCAGGTGTAGCTCTAAACAGCATGCGTTCTCTGATTGGCGGGTTTGGCTCATCGGGGCAGGGGCTAAAGTCACACAGGTCCCGGAAGATGTGGACCTTCTCCTCCAACAAAGAGACTATCTGCTCATCTTTTTTTCTCAGAAGTTCTGCAGACACACACAGAGCTGTTAGGTTACTGCTCAGAAAAGTCATGCGTTGTGGGCTAAATCAAATACATTACACTCCCACTGAGAAGTGGATGAGAAGTGACTACTGCACGACACATGGATGGCACACATCCCACCAGAGTCAGCAGTCCAACAGAAAAGAGCAGTGCGGCACAAGAGTGGTGTACAATAGAACAGAAGGGAGTCGAATGAGCACCTCTGATTTCTTTGGCTCTGTTCTCCTGTTGTCGCCTGTCTTCTTCAGACTCACTGGGAACACCCTCGTCCTCGTCTTTCTCCCTGTCTCACACACACAAACACACACACACACACACACACACACAGCGGTCACATTGTGTTTATGTTTCAGCTCTATAAACACAGGTTGCCACTGCTGAGTGCTTTGACATTTTCTCCCCCCATCTGTCTGATGGGCGGAGGCCATTTGGTGAGCAGACATAATATGTCTGCTCACCTTTTCAGATGTCATGCATTTATACACTACATACAGATAGATCCTGCTCAAAATAATCTTAATGATTACTTTCTTTTGTTTTCAATAAATATGTAGATCTGCTACTGGAAAGTTGGAAAAATGTCTGGCGTGTCTTTCCTTCAGCCTATTATATCAATGAAAGCTCAGTCATTGTAGTTTGTGTGTGTGTGTCTTTACATGCAATGCATGGCGTTCTGTATGATGGTCATCCAAGTGTTGCGTTCTTCTTTACTGTTTGCCAGAACCTCCACCATCTCTGGTGTCTGAGTCCAAGCGGAGATCAGGAACAGACCTGCAAATACCATTCAGCATTCACATCAAATAGACAGATATTCACATCAGATAGATATTCACATCTGACCCATTTACTTTACCTAGTACCTGTATCTAGCTGATCTGTACAGCCCTTAACCCTAGCTAGTACAGTCCAGTTTATCTGTATAGCAATTCATATCTCAGGACCAGTTTCAAAGAGCTTCAGGGGCCCACATTTAACATCATAATCAGATAGACAATTCAACATCCAAGGTCACTTCAGTTGACCTTTACAGTTGCCATGATCAGTTTGACATGCAGAGTGGAGCCTGAGACCCAGGGAACTGCAGATTAGATGCGTTGGGTAATTAACTGTAGGGCCATTTTTGGATGCAGGTGACAGCCAGCAGTCCACAAATCAAACCGAGATAATGAGAGCACGAACCGCGTTCCTCGTTGGCAACTTCCCTGACGATGAGCTTCTGCAAGGAGATGACCGTGGATCGCTGGTCCTAGAAGGAGGCAGAGAAGGAGAGAAATCTTATAATTTTCCAATAGAAGAACCAAGGAGAATGATTGGAGGATATGTGGCCATGTTTTGGTGTTGATAAACTCATGTGGGCATAACGTGGTAAAATATAATTTTGCTGACCACATTCATTCTAATGTTCTTCATTCAAGCGTTTTGAATTTACATTTACAGCATTTAGCAGACGCTTTTATCCAAAGAGACTTACAATTACATAGTGCTATTACATGGAGCAAATAGTGGTTAGGCATCTTGCTCAAGCACTCTGGGGGTTGAACCCACAACCTTCCGGCTGGGCGTCCAACACCTAGACCACTAGACTATCCTGCCCCCTTTGTTATTATTGAATTGTTAGTAATCTGCACTACTTACCAGGGAGGCAAAGACATATTTCTGGTCTTTTTCCTGAAGGAAGACCAAGACGTCAGAGAGCAGCATGGCGTGGACATCTGGAGGGATTGACAGACAGACGGGTCAGACAACTGATGCACCTAGCTCCGCTAGGCTGCTGCTTTTTGGGACGAGCTTGGACAGGATTCAGGGCGATACCTTTGAGGCGCCCAGCGTTGTTCTTTAGCTGCACCGCTCCTTCGTGTAGCAGTCTTCTTCCTCGGATGAGATCCTCCTTGGCAAACATTTGGCCACTCTTCATCCGCATAATGGACTTACTGTCAGTGCGACTGGACGGCACAAGACATTCAGGTTAATCATCCACGTCACTCGCTATAGGATCAGAGGTTTACAGAACACTCGCCAAGTACATTCTCCAGAGGAATTTGACTGCAAGTTAGAATTAGTGACGTCTACACCACAGCGTATGTTCTAGGAGGTTAATGAAATGTTTGCTAATGTTGACTTCCATTATACTGTAAACGGACCATGGATCTAGTGAAGGATGGATTCATGTGAAACTAATATTTACAGATCCGACAATGTCACGTTAACTAGACAGTTATTAGAAAACTAAAACTAAAATGTATTACTTACTGTATTGCACCAGCGGCGCAATAAGAGAACAAAACATACCTGTAGATCTCCTTCAGACGTTTCTTCTTCTCCTGCTCGTGGACTTTGCTGTCCACGGCGGCGATCAGCTCCTTCACATGGCGCAGGGCGTTTGACACATGTACATAGTCTTCCTCTGTATCTGTTGGCAACATCGAGGACGAGCAAAACAGCAGCTATTAAGGCCAATTTATGCTTCTGCATAGAATCAACGCAGAGTCTACACAGTGCCTACGCAGGGGGCCTACGCAAGTGGCCCATGTCGTCGTGAGCATTTATACTGGTGGGTCTGCTGTGCAGACCTGTGCGCGTTGATGGAGCATGTGCGACGCGCCGAACCCCACTACAAGGCAATGGATGTCTTACTGCTAAGCTCACAAATAGAGTGTAAACATTTTGGCTTAGTGTTCTAAGCATATACAAATATTACAAATATTTATTTATATATATA
>JAOEHI010003066.1:0-11067 GCA_025447815.1 Percopsis transmontana
TTTTAAAAGTGTGTCTGTGATACGCCTGTACAGTCCCAGTCAATCTGTTTGTGCTATATATATATATATATATATATATATATATATATATATATATAAACTAAGAAACCAACAAGATACTAAAAATCTTCCCACCCACATGTATTGATTGACATTAGATATGGCCCATGCACTGCTTTCATATTATTCGTGGTTACTATAATGACCAGCTGTCAGATGAACATGCAGAGGAAGGTAAACAAATGACAACTGACCGCTAGCTTGGTATTTGTTTTTTAGCTACTGTAATCTTACACATTCAAAATGACTTAGGACTAATTAGGAGACTGAGTATATACTATAGAATCTATAGCATATACTCTCCACTTTAGTAGGCACACCTGCTGTAGCCCCTCCACTTCAGGGTTTAATGTTTTGTACGTTCAGAGGTGCTCTTCTGCATACCCCTGTTGTAACGCGGGGCTATATGAGTTACTGTCACCTTTCTGTCAGCCTAAACCAGTCTGCTTCTTCTCCTCTGACCTCTCCCATTAACAAGGCGTTGTCGCCCACAGAACTGCCACTCACTGGATGTTTTTCACACCATTCTCTGTAAACACTGTTGTGTGTGAAAACAATCCCAGGAGATCAGCAGTCTCTGAGATACTTAAACCACCAAGTTTTGTACCTAATAAAGTGGAGACTGGGTGTATAAATAAATTGCACAAACGTGAGGTACTAATACCCTAGCTTGCGAGAATTGCAATTAATGCACAGGAAACGGTGTCAACTGCAGTAGTTAACTGGTGAGGCAAAGTGCTTGAAGAAGTATTTACAATATAATAAAAAGTACGTATGTAAGTATGAAGTCAGAAACTGACTTTAAAACTTTCTAGGTCTGGGTAGTGGTTACTGGTAGTGCAAGTATTGAAACCAACAGGATAATGTGTGTTGGTTTTACACTTGTGCTAGTCTAGTTTTTCAAATGTAGATCATACATCTGATGGCTACGGGCTCCTTTGGAAACTGGAATCCCCTTAGCAATTAACCTAATAATGCATGCATGGTCCAAAAGCGCTTGTGGCGGCATCGGGGAAAGCCCTTGATAACACACAAAACACAACGCAGGCAATACTAACGGATGAGCTCAGCAATGGCCCTCTGTGTTCTCCTCTCCAGCTTCTCCAGTTTCTTAGCCACATCTCGCTTTAGATCCCTGTATATACAATCAAAATGTCATGACATTGTATGACTTGCACGACATAGTACAATGGTTGCTGAGAGACCGTTCAATTCTGAACGTTGTTCCGATGACGTTTGTTCACGAATAAACAATAATGGCGGACAGTGTTCCAGTAGTGTTTTTTGCTGTTAGTAATATACCTGTTGACTTTCGTTCAGCGGACCTTAGAAATTATTTCAGCCAATTCATAGAAAGTGGTGGTTTTTATTGTTTTCACATTGACAAAGCTCTTACCAGTCAGGTTTTCTTGGGGCAAGATTGGCCAGATCCTGTAAAAAGAAAAAATTAGAACTTAACAAGAACGAAAACACCTGACACGTTTTGCTACGCGACCCCTACGCGAAGGTTTATACAGTCAGGGTCAAGTGAAATGTTTTATTAAAAAGACAAAACTACAATAGTACTATCCATTTAAAAAAAAAAAAAAAGATTTGACCAAAAGTAGTACTTACCACTTCCTCAATGATGGGTTCTGGATTAGCTGCCTCCAACTGGTCTTTTACTTTATCTTCCACTAGTCAAAGCAAGAAAAACTAACAGTGTCATCGTGTGAACCGGCTTTGCAAGGTTTGCCAATGGCAAGCCACTATTGTGATGCATGATATCAACAGCCAAAAACAACACTAATTGTTACTGCGATGGTGTGAGTAGATTGCAGGAAGTAGCAAGTAGCAAGAGTAATATCAATGCCCTATTCTAATACTGCGGTTTATATGTCTTCACTTTGAAAGGGTTGTATACTGAGCATTGTGGAGAAGTCCTGGCAGAAAATATACCATCCAAACTATTAAATACTTAGCTGGCTATGGCTAATTCTTTTAATGTTTTAAGGACATGGATGTGGTCAAATGTAAGAATCAATACAGGTGGCTGCAAATGGACTAGAAGAACAGTGCAAGGTGGTGGTGGGGGGTTAGTTACCATACCAATACATCCTCTTTGACTGAGAGCCATTTTGTGACAGGGTTAAGCCTGACTGGCTAACCCTCTAAACCTGCATGGTGACAAACTTCTTTATTTACCCTTAGTAGAGTACTTTGTGTGAAACTACACAAAACCACAGCACACTAAGAGCTCTGCGACAACAAGGCGAACAGAGAAATAACACTATTTATCATGTCCTCACCTGATGCAGGTTTGGCTTTAGGGACCTGTCTCTCTTTTAGCTCTTCATCCTCTGGGGTGTAATTCCTCAGCTTGAGCTCTCTGAGAACAGAGCAAACAGCAAGGGTCAAAGTGCACATGCATGAGCACATGCAGGAACATGTATTGACCTCCAGGAGGTGGCAGTGTAGCCAAATGTATACCACCAGAGACTAAGGACACGGGAGACCATCTGCAAGTCCCTACACAGCTGCACATTGTGTCAGGGGTGTGATGGGGGTAGGGTGGATATAAGTGGCTTTAAAACTGGGAATAATGCCTCCCTTTATTCGTCTGAACACATCTAATTAGCGTGTTCCACCTGCTCCATGGGTTAGGCTGCAAACAGCTGAGGAATGCTTTGCTTAAAAGGCAAAATTAAGGCATCTTTCTGCATGGCTCTACATGGAGGAATTCTTGGAAAGCTAGGTAAACATCTATTTTTGTTGTAGCCCAGAGACAGGGGTAAAATATTAATACAGGCCATTCTGTATGAGGGACAAAGGGCGATCAGCTGTTTGTGAGTCGAGCTTTATATTATGATGACGATAAGAGGGTACACCCACACTGGCCAACCGAATATAGGCTGGATGCCTTGTATGGGTGTGCTCAGGATTGCTTTACATGTTCGGTCCTCGGCCCAGAATTACTCCACACGTTTCACTCAGCTGCCCGAGTGCCTTCTCCATCTTGGAGAAGCGGCTTCTTTTGAGGAATTTAGACCCACCCACCACATATTCAATGCTTATTCTAGCTACATTACATATTAACAGATATGAGATATGAGAAATACCTAAATGGAAATGATACTGCGACAATCTGGGGAAAGATTGATCTATTCTAAATTCAAACCTTCTGTTGATTATTTGAGGGAAAATCCACATTCATGACACATTTATCATAGTGCCTAAATATTACGGAACATGTTAAAAATGTGGAAAAATAAAGTATTAAAAATAGCCTAATAGGTTTCTTTGCACATGAATGGCTAAAATAAATTTTAAGAAATAAAATGAAAACAGTAGGTCTAACATTTAAGATACCCTTTAGTCTACATACTACTTTTGTGAGCCAATTAAACGTGCCATCATGACCACACCCCTTCCAAGACACATATAGAGTACCTGCCTCTAATAGCAGAGTGTTTAGGTTTTTGAATATCCAATTGAAGCACAGTAAAGTCTTAAAGTTGACCATTCATGAATTTAGTGCACTAACAAATGCTCTGCCTAGGACATGCAGGGGTTGAGTTAATACGTTTATAATGACAACAAGCTAGCCCACTCACAAAAGTAAAAATAACTTAGTGTCCTAATACAAACATTACATTTAAACGAGAGCTTATATTTTCCTCTGTCCTGGTTACACAGGAGTGCCCTTTTGTAGGCCAAACGTGACAGGAAATGTTGCACGGAGCTAGTTGTGAAATGGGCTGGTAAGACTACATGACACCACCCTGTGGGTTGACATGCTTTGTGCACGCGTCCACCTGCTTTGACCTCTTAACACTGTTTAAATGGGACATTGGTCTACTGACCACACTTAATCACTGCCTTGCGCAATACCAAGATTTCACAAACTCATCTAGTTTGAAGATGAAAGCACAACAAACCTAAACACATCCAACACATCTCTTCACAGACAATCAGACCTGCATCTCAAAACATCCCTCATCTTCTCATGACAGTCCTATCCTGTTGGACTAAAGGGAGTGCCACTAAGTGCAGTCATAACACAGTCATTCAACATAAACAATGGAAAAGGGTCCTACAGGAGAGAATAGATGGCTGCTCTCTCCTGCTGTCTAAAACAAAGCCAAGTGAGCACCAGGATATTTGAGCAGCTAATAGCACATGGCTGTGTTCCAGCCTAGTGTAAACACTGCACCTCGACTACCACGCTGGAAAGTCCATCTTTGTCATGAGAACAGTTTGGCTGTGAATGTAGTGAAGAAAAGAAGCACTTATACATTTGATATCTTTGCCTACCTGTGTCTCTGCTCAGCCTCTTCTTCTGCCAAGGCCTTCTTCCTGTCAGGTTCCTCCTCCTCATTGTCTCGTCCCTGAAGTATGGTAAACACATGGTCATTATAGTCACATAAACATACATGTTTTTATCCACGTAGAACATTAGCTTTTAGTTAACGGAATCAATAAATGTCAGTGTTATTACATTTATTCACATTTGCTTTCTACTGCGAGTCATTTATTTATTTAGAAATAAAGAAAAAAAACAGAGACAACCTACTTTACTGAGGTGGGGTACATTGTACTACACACAAGGCCACCATTTGCATATGGGAAAAAACTCCTGGCAATCGTGTTGATGTTTGATTTGGAAGTCAAATTGGTAATTTACATTCTTGCACTTTTATGTCATTATATTGTTCAAGGAGTATACTAGCTTTGAGGTGATCAGCTCTAAGAGCTGGGCAAGATGATAGATAATGGCTGCTGAAAATGGGCCTCTGTATGCCTATGTAGACATTCCATTAAAAATCTGCCATTTCCAGCTACAATAGTCGTTTACAACATTAACCATGTCTACACTATTTTTGATCAATTTGATGTGATTTTAATGGACACAAAATGTGCTTTTCTTTCTGAAACAAGGACATTTCTAAGTGACCCAAAAAGTCTGAACAGTAGTGTAATAGTGATATTGTGATACGAGACTAAATATCGTCTGGTTTTGCTTATCAAAATATTGTGATATAGTTCAATTTTCATGGTCATAAAGACAGAATTACACTAAAGGGTTAAAATTTCTGTTATTAGTCTATTCAAGTTGAGTAAAGAATGCCTCTAATTGGTCATCGCATCCACATGACCAAAAATCCTTTCATAAATGGTTCCTTTTTACATGAATGCTAAATTATTCACATTGAGGTATTTGGTCAAAAATATTGTGATATTTAATTTAGTCAATATTGCCTAACTCTACTCTCAACTAGTAGCTCTGCCACAACTTGTTTTAGTTATTTAGAAAAAAACTAAACTGAGAATAACTCGTTTAGCAAACATAAATTAAGAAGGTACATTTGAAGACCTACACAAAGCTATTTAGTTGCAAACAATTGGAGAATGGATTATGAAATGCATAACAAATACTTTCAAAAAATTGTAACAAAGGATATTGAGTGCATTTTCCTGAAGAGGCTTCCTGTAAACCTGTTAGAACAATTCAGGGGACTGACTCATTCTTGCAGTACAGTATGGAATGTCAACAGCCATTTATCAGCCACTGCAAGCCAAGCCAACATGCGCTCTGTTCAGAACAACCTTAGTCAAACACGGCAGCAAACTTTTTATGGTTAAGGGCCAGACCAGCAGCTTGCCCTTAGAACAGTAGGCTATAACACATGTCCTGTTCCAATACACAACAAAATTGCAAGCAAATAACATTCTCCTAGAATAATGACAGCATCATGTCATCATGGTTAAAATATCATTCAATCCCCAAAAATAATTAATTGCTAGCAGCCTAAATACCGGCAAAGTTCTTAATATTCTAAGAGCTGATCTAAGAGCAGAAATGAAAAGAGAGTAAAAAAGAGAAGAAGAATTTTTTTTCTAATTAAAGAAAGGAGGATAGACAGGAGATAAAGAATTCTGACTTCTGTTAGTGGGAGTGCTATGAGGTAGAGAGGTCGGTGGCTGAGATACCAAGGTGGATTCTTGGTGGATTCAGTAGTTTACATTTACAGCATTTAGCAGACGCTTTTATCCAAAGCGACTTACAATCAGTACATTTGTCAACAGTTGAACTGGTTAACCACCAGCTATTACAAGCAAACATTCTCCTAGAATAAGGACAGCACCATGTCATCATGGTTACTTTAAATGCATTTTTCAGTACATTACTCAAAAAGCTGATCTAAATGTAAATCAGAGACATTTACGTGTTAAATGTCTCTGGTTTACATTTTGTAGTGTAGTGCACAGATATTGTAGGAATTCTTTTACAGACATGTTCTGCAAAGAAAAAAAACTATGAATATTGCAATGTTACAGACTAATAGAAAATTTAATTTGTTGTTTGTAGTATTGTTGCACTGGTATCATACATATCTGGTAAAAGTACTTCAGTTGAAATGTCTGCTAAAAGCAGCATTGCCTAGTGGTTAAAGGCCATAAGAAGAGACTGATATACTGTATACGGAAGCTGTGAGCACGGATCCTTATTAGGTTTAGAATACGCACTTACAGGTAACCGACACTTTACTGAAATGTGGTAAGTTATCATTTACATCTGCTAAAGCATATTTAGTTTCCCAAGACCCTCATTGAACCTAACCTTTCGGCTAGCTAGGTAGCGAAACATGCTAATTGTGTATCTAACTACGTTTATTTGTTTATCTAACAAAGTGTTATATGTATTTAATAATAAGGTATTTAATGATAACCGAAATTACCTGAAGTTGTCTGCTTTTTAATGCCTTTAGCCTCTCCTTTCGTTTTAAAGCTTGATCCTGTAACGACCCAATATTTTGCTCCATGTTTATCATTGGACGCACGTTGCTCCGTTCTATCTGGCATCGATTTACGGTCTTGTAAAGGATGTTAGAGCGAACGTTGAGCACATCGATTGTAGTGGCCTGCTAGGCGTTATTTACATTTTGTGTGAAATTGTGCTGTAGCAATTAAATAATGTCATTCTTTTTTTCTTTATAATTTTGTTTAAATAAATCAAATCTAAAAATTAAACTGACAATGATAGGAGAATCTGTCATCTAGCCAGTAACTCACACAAGACAACACATTCTAGTGTGGAATGTAGGGCATTGCCATGGCAATACAGCTGCCTCTACGTTCTCGTGTCCATCTTCATATTATTGACCAACATTAGCCTGTAGAAAAAAACTGCAAATGTTTAAAAAAAAAAAAAAATAAACAAAACACTGAGTAAATATGATGACTTACTTTCCAGATAGCAAATGATTAACACCAAATAAGATGGGAGCGTTATTTCTTAGGTAATATTTTTAGGGATGACAATTTAAAAAAACTTCCCATTGAGAAAAAACGGAATTTATTAAATGTATGGTCTTGTTCAGGCCTATGTTTAGTACCAAACTTAGGAAGCACACACAGTGTTAGATCTATTCAACCGATGTAATACGTGACAAATCCTGCATAGCACAAGGTTGCATAAACCTTAATAGAGTGACTATTATTTGTTTTAGGCTACTGACTTTGATGACCAATTCATTGACGCCCTTTTAACAGCTGCGAATCCTTTATCTGACGTGTGTGCCTGTTTCTTTAAGAACAGACGACTACCTGTGAGCATTTTACAGTCAACTCCTTGTCCACCTAACAGAGACTTGATGAGCACTTCCCTCACCAAAGCGCATATCACTAGAATGGGACTAGAATGCAACCTAATTTCCAATGGGAAGAACACTAAATAGGCAATGAACTAATAGCATCTGTCGCTTCCGTGGGAATTCTCTTCAGTAGTAGCCTATTTCTACGCCACGCTACTGTATGTTCGGGCTAAACGCGGACATGGGGGCTTCTTTAGACAGGGAGTTGCGTGTGGTTTTGTTTGGAGTATGATTTCGGTATTTGGTTCTGGTACTATTGACATGTTTGTCATTTTTGATCTCATTCTTAGAAGTTAATCAGAGCTTATCGACGAAGCCCTTTGGATGTTGCTGGAATTTTCACAATGCTTCCAATGAGCCTATTGCATCCTATCTACTGGAAACAACTTCTAATCTGGCGACCGTGGACACGCGTAAAAGTTTAATGATTTTCTAACAAGAAAGACCAATGAACAACCACAAGGGCGGAGGAATGGCATCAAATGAAAGGCTATCTGAGCTGTGGATGTTATATTACACGAAGGTGAGTTGAGTGCAAGTGTGGAAGACCTGACAGTGACACCTGTTGTCGCGCCAGGTCCAATAGTCTGAAGACAAAAAATTAGCTAGATGCAAACAATAACACACTTTGGTAAACGTTGACAATCAGCATCGTTTTTGCAGCCAACGTTTGCATTATGAGGAAGTAGTCTATTACGCATTGGTAGCATTGTAATTTGGACTGAAAGCTGTAATGCCTACTTTTATTGACAGACGAATACTATGCCATTTAACTTAAACTCAAACAACAAGTTACATAATTATTATCTGAAATAATCAAGAATACTTCTAGAAATGCCTTGGCGCTTGAACGTGTAACGTTACCTGTGGTGCAGGTGTTGTTATAGCTAGCCTACTTCCTGTATCGCACATTTATGTATTAGCAATCAATCACATTGTTGTGTTGTCGTATTTATACTAAAGGGCTCGTTGTTTTATTTATTTAGGTTCGATTTGTTATCTAGTACCTAAATACTTGTAATATGTTTAAAACTGATAGCAGCACTGTACTGTAGACGCTGTATACGTGTTTGTTGTCATTTTATAAGATAGAGTAGCCTGGCAAGAACAAGATAACAACGGTGCGCCGATTGATTCGTTGTTCTTTTGATTCACGACCTATGTAGCTATCCTCAGACAGCTAGTCGAGTGAGCTTGAAACAAATGGAGTGGGTGTGTTGCTCCATTCTCTTACGGCTGAGTAGCAAGATACAACACTTTGTCCAATATAATATAGGAACATATTCCTATCAATGAAGGGACGCTGCACATGCTTTTATGTCAGGGTTGTGTGAAAGAGCAGATTGTCTGCGAGTGAATAATTCAGTGTCATTATTTAATGAGTTGCAATCTGGTCTCTGCGCCGAAGGATATGGAGAGGTTAAGCAGTAAACAGTAGTCTCCGTACTTTTACATAGGATTTGACCCCTCTTTTCTTCACTTCACCAAAGTTAGATTAAACTGGGCTGAGTCTGTGACTGTGTCAAAGCTGATGAACCTGTTCATTTGACTAATTTTAGTTAACGCTCGAGAACAAAAGTGAATGCCGGAGGGCGTGGAATACTTGCAAAATGTGTCTGAAAACGTTGCTTGTAGGACATAGACTGTATTTTGTAATAGTTGGGTGTGTTAATATGTGGCTGTAGCATAGTACAGTATGTAGGCCTACATGCAACCTTGTGAAACTTCGGATTTGTTTGGTTTTGAGAAATCCGTCATTATTACAATTTACAATACATTTACATTTTGGTATTACCAAGGAGACTTTTAACCTCCTTGGTAACACTGACAAGTTTAATTTGATATAAAATGCAAGCTGGCTGTAGATGAGGAAAAGGAACAATAGATACCTTTCCATTCAACGAGGTACTGAATTCCTATTTGCCAGATTTGTGATGCTACTCGGAGGGCAACAGTACTGCACTGAGAAGCTGTGAGCTTTAATTTAGATCTCTTGTAGCCTTTTTTCTCTGAGAAAGAATGTTTGCACTTAGCTTTTTTTGCCATTTCTTTAAAGTCTGGGAAATCATTTCACCTGCCCCTTTTTTAAATTCATTTACAATGTAATGATGCAATAGAAACACAATACAGGGTGACATTTAGTCTCACACTTCCAGTAACAGACAGACACAGAAGAGATGCCAATTCACTGCTCAGCAAGAGAACATGGACAGGAGCAATGCCAAGTGTCCATAGTCAGATGGGCCTGTCTTGCATCTGACTATGACAACTGTTTGACATTTCTGTGTTGTGGACCACCTCCTATTTACAGCCATGCCATTACCATGAGTATCTTCTCCTCAGCGGCATTTTGAGCTCAGATGATACAATTTCATAACCCCCTCCCCCCCAAAAAAAACCAACAATAAGGTTTTGTGTCTTGGTGCAGTTGTGGCCCAAGTTTTTACACCGGTGGTTCTTGGACATTTTCCAAGGATTATTTGCAAATGACCTGCTTTTATTGCGAAGTGGTAGTGAAATCAATGAACATTTCATCGAGCCTTCTGTGAAATGTCATTGCATTTTCAGGTTGGTAGGTTGCAGATGGTGAGATGTGTATATTGCCTACATCTTCAAATCTGTTCATAAATAATTTATCATTTCCTGCTAATCAGTTCACACCATCAAAGCCATGCATAGACTAGACCCCTCCCATCTCCAGTATATAGTATAGTGTATCCGTCACTTGTTTTCAAGTCTCAGAAGCACAATTTCAGACTGCTGAAAATTTTATTAAATGTTAAGTTAAATTAGTTAGTTAAGTTAAATTACAAAACCTTGGGTGGAGGCCTTCAGTCAGTTAACAGTGGCAGTGGCTCTTTGTTTAAGTCACAAGCAAACACACCCAATGACGCCTGGGATAAAGCAAATGCAAGGAATTATGTTTTTTTGTGTGCATTGTCTCACGGTAACAAAACTGAATGCCTGTGTCATAGAATGTTAAGTGGTAGTAGGCACAATGCTTCAGAACTTCACCAATTAGACATAGACAGTCACTGTCTTTCAGTAGATCTTTTAATGATCTCTGTTTTTGCAATAAAAAAAGCCAAACTTGCTCAGGCTTGCCACTGATCAACAGGCTTTGCTTCCTTTGATTGTGCAAGAAAGAAAGACACAACCTAAGCAATATGGAATTCCATTTTATGTTAATATTTTAAAAAATCAACAAATACATAAATAAATATGCCTATGAAATAAATCCTGAATTAATTTTATGAGGCTAGGTATGTATGTATGTATGTGTGTGTGTGTATATTTATAGATATATATATATATATATATACAGTGTATATATATGTGTTTGTGTATATGAGTGTGTGTGTGTGTATATATA
>JAOEHI010003067.1:0-11067 GCA_025447815.1 Percopsis transmontana
AATTTAATATAGGTTGAAAATTATTTGCAAATGAATGTATTCTGGTTTTATTTACGTTTTACACAACGTCCCAACTTCATTGGAATTATTTTGTATCAGTTTTAACACTGAAACTATGCGTCAGATTTCATCTTCATATCCAATTTTGAATCCTTATCCATCAGGGTTTACATTAGCATTGAGGTGACAGCATTTCCCCATTGTTGCTTTAACGCCGTTTCAGGTTTGCTGTGGATGTGATTGAAGTGCTTATTTTCTTTTTGAAAGCCAGCGGGCAAAGTTTTCACAGAAATGTGAGATTTTTCCCATCCTCACCACCCTTGTCATAAAACTCGTTTAAATGATCATACGACACATCCTTGCTGCTTTGTTTTGATGACTCGTGCGGTGGTGCGACACTGGTAGCTGGTGTTGCCAGATAGCGGGTTTTTTCCGCTACATATTAAGGCCTGTTTACGGTGTGTTTTAGCTGGGTTTTCGCGTGGAAGGCTCTATAGAAATCTGGCACCCTAATGAATAAAGTTAAACTGAGAGAGCGTGCCGTTCACAGACACCAGAATGAAAGAGTTCACAGTAACGTTCGCCCAAAATATGAACGAGTTCAGCCACAACACTGCTAGGCTGCATTTTCGGCAATTCGGCTGTTCATGCGTTTCTACTGTATACACAGAAAGCAGTGCTGGCACCTGCTGTTTCTCCCTATGAGTTATAATTACATAGTTTTCAAATGTATAGTATTTGCAGGCGAGGAGAAGAAGCTCAATGGGTAAGAGAATGTGCTCTTGTTCAGAAGATCGACAGTTTGATCCCCAGGCTCGGGTCACTTTTATAAGTGTCTTTGTTGGGTTGTTTTCACTGTATTTATGCTTTATACAAGTGGGACACATTTTTCACATTTATAATAGCACTATTGTAATCTCATAACCCGACAGCAGCACTAATTTAAACTGAAATAATACCCCACAGTCTGCCTGTGCACATTCAATGTTTCAGTAGGTTATAGGTGAGAATGATTTGGTTACCTGCACCCACAGTGCATGCTAATTTGATTCACAAAAGCCTATTGTTAGCCCCCTTGTCTGGTCTGAACTGTGCGATCACCTGTGAGGTTCAAGTACACATGAGCCATTAATGTCTGTTGCTATTTTCTAATAACCAGCTCCACCGATCATAAATCCATCCTTCACCAGATACCCAATACATTATTCTATAATGATCCCCTTGTTTTAATGGACGTGAATGGAGCCAATTGGCCTTCATCAGCTCTGAAAGTACTTCAACATAGTCCACTGTGAACCTAAATAACAGATTCTACCACAGCTGTCCATCCTGACAAATCTGAGCTGCCATTTTATAATCACCGTATGAATCACTTAGATGAAACATGTTATGCCTAATTATGCAGCAGATACCGTCTTGCATCTTTTCATTACTCTATAGTCTTCTCACGCCATCACATAGACCTGCTACAAGTTGCTGACTGCCCTGCTGAGCAAATGATTGCCTGGCATCTGCCTATCACGAATACACTGCATGAGGCCAGGATGAAAAAAAGGCAGATGGGATTGCACAACCTTGCGCCATGGCAACCTGATATCCCATTGTCCAATCCCCAACCCAGTAAAATAAAGACTATCTGGACCCCTTCCTTATTTTAACCTATATGACTCATTGTAATTCTACTGGCTAGAAAGGTGTTATTTCTGTCGATAGTATTAAATGCCCATATCATTCCAATTTCCAACTGCCATTTTAGACAGACTTTTCCCCTTTTATGCTGAACCTTCTGTTTCAGTTGGTGTTGGACTTTTTTATCCTAACTTTTCCTAACTATGCCCTAACTTGATGCACTTGCAGAGGATAGGTCAGAGATTTTCAATTCAGAAATGATGTCACACCTGTGGCAAAATCTGATAATTTTTTTCAGAGAGGAACTTTGGCGAAATTACATGTTAGACAGTTTTCAATTGAAGTCTGTTCCATTGATATTCAACACAATTTATCACACAACAGGAAAAACCTAGATAGGGGACCCTATGTCTTATATGTCCCATAAGGTAGGTCTATTTCCTGGCCCACCTCCATAGAGGACGGAGTACTGTCAAAATGTAACTGCTGGTGCGTGTTGAGCGAGAGTAAGCACGAGCCAGAGGAACACGCACAGGCGGAATTGCGGGTGCAACGCTTTTAAGCGTTGTTTTAATGAACGGAACACATACATACAGTGCATAAGCCAGAACAATGAATGAACTTAAATAGTCCATTAATCAACACTAAGGAGGCGCACCTGTAGGGCTAAACATCCTACAGGTGCGCAGTGAGGACGAGAGGCACGGAGCGCGCATGGGCCTGTGCGCGCCGATCGTGACACAAAACATCATACACAAACCTGGGAGATGGAGCAGTCAAGTACCAAAGTGCATCTAGATTGTATATTCCAAAAAAATAAAGCAGTCAGCATTATACCTCGAACTTCACACTCGACTTCACACTTCACACTTCACACACAAGATTTCCCATTGTCAAGTAACTAGAACCCCCAAACCAACGCATTCTAAGAAAACATAAACTTCTCTCTTTTAGTGCTCTTAAATCTCAGGGGTTTTAGTGGCCTCCCACAAGTCACTGTTGACAATTTATTGTTAAAAGCCAATTTGGCATAGTACGTCATTTGAAATGGTGCCAGGTCTTTCCTCTTTTGGTCTTTTTTTCCTAATTCAGCTGCGAGAGATTTGTTGCTTCCCATCACATTGATTTTCATTGTTATACTTTTGCCAGACAGCAGCACTTTAGAAGACACGTTCATTGTGACCTTGAGGAAAATTGCAAGTACAATGTAGAAAGGAATTCACACATTTAATAATCTAGATACAGATGTTTCTTGATTTCATTCTTTGTTTTTCAACAGTTTTTTAGTTTATTTAGATCTGAACAAATAATTGTACATCATAAAAACAATGAGTGAATGAAAACCTTTGGAGAGGTCAAAGCAGATATCTTGGGTCCTGTTTAGCAGATATGTTTATAAGACAGTAATAGCATACAAGTGAACTAAGTTAGCTCATAGTCGTGTTAAAACCAAACTGTGTGTGTGTGTGTGTGTGTGTAGACACACCCAGTGCCTTAATGATTGGTTCGTCTGATTTGTGACATCACAAACTGAAACAGTTTCAATGAGGTCTCATCAACGGGTATCTCAAACACCTGTCTGGCCTTGAAAGTCTGCCTAATTACATCAAATATATTACACTACATATAAAAAATTAAGCCTGTATGAACATTTGCAATCATGAAAAATTAAACACAGTAATATTCATACACATAATAGGGTCAAGCAATATCTTAAAACAACCCTTAATATTCATGTTAGTGAAAATGATATAAGAAAGATGTGTACAACAATTGAGATAAAAAATAGGTGGACCTGGGGAGGTGGTGGGTGTTCTGGCGCAAACTTAGCAAGCAAAATAATAATGGAGCGATTATTTATTTATTTTTAATTTTTTTGTGTGTAAAATAAATTCTGTTTTTGCTTTTGGTTTCAGATTTATATGTTGCAGACTTATTTATTAAGCCTGTTTATATTGAGGCCATAACAGGCTATTGGGCTGGCTTTGGGCTCTCGTGAGAGTCGGCAACACTGCTGTATGGGCTGAGAAGGGTGTATTCTTGAACAGACCACCTTTGCGTGTCAGCCCATGCTGTAGGGGATGCTTGGAACCCCCCCATAATTCCAGCATGGAAAGGTTAAGAGTTTTTGATCATTATGGAATAGCAGCCCGGAGGTGGTGTTAGTATTTGAGCCTGTCTGTCTCCCTGCATGTCTTGAGTGTTCGTGACGCTATTGTGCATGTGAGCGGCGTGTCACACTCTGACCTTTAGAGAAAGGTCAGTCTATTTGGAAGAGGAATAGAGCGAACACACACACACATACGCAATGAATGGTGATAGAGACCCACACAGAACAAGAAAAATGTTGTTTGTTGACCTATTTTTATACATTTAGGTAAGAGCACTACTAATGCTTGGCCACAATTTGAGTGCACTTGCAGAATGCGGTTTTTCTTACTTCCTTGGGAACTTAATGAGTAAAAATGCTGCTGAATCAATAGATACAAGAGGTTTTATATTAGCAAGGGATATATGGAAGAATATGGAATGCATGCAGGCATAGCCTACATTAATTCGTACAGAGAAAAGCAACCTAGATGTGTGTTAACACGCAATGTAGCGACCCGTCGTCAAGAAGGAAACCAACTGGCTGCCGCCGTTCACACAATAGAGAGGTGTCCATTATGACATGTTCTCATAGGAGGCATATAGAGAACATGGAGGGCAAACATTCAAGTCAACCCTTTTTCCTCTCCATACAGCTCTCTCAGACACACGGGGCAGGTGATAATAGCCTCATCTCTCCGAAGGATAACAGGTCATTATTGTTACGGATATTGTCCTGACGCTATAGCTAATTGAATATATTAGATTGGCATGTGTGCACTTCAGGGTGTGTGCGTGTTTGTTTCATTCGCAGCCAGCCAGTAATCACAGATTAATGTCACCGCGTGACCAGTAGAAGTCAGAGCTAGTTAATGGATAAGCTAATTGAATACTGTATGTTTGATAAATGCCTGTTTAACAGCAAGCCTACAATAACAAAGGCATTGCAATAAGTCTATGAGGCTGTGAATAAATATTAACTCTCTAAATATAACATTTACTTATTTAATAAATATTTAGCTCATGGAAGGCATTTCATTAAAAAGTGCTGGTCACCGTTGATGACGGCTTTTGACTTTTTTCTAGCCGTAAAGTTTCTGTGGTTTGGCTGGTTACAAAGACACGGTTCCTGAACTGACAGGGTTAAAAGATATTTAACCCATGTGGATTAACCCAAGCCATTGTTTCTGAAGAAGACAAGTGACGGAGAACAATGGTGGAGAAAGGAATAGAGCGATGATGTGATAATTAGCTGACTTAACTGGCTAATTAACAAATTACGTGTCATAATGCCCCTGGGACGCGGGCGCGCACACACACGTGCACACACACGTGCACACACACGTGCACACCCACAGAGGAACAGCTGTTGAGAATCCTGAGGCAATATGAGGAGGCCAGATCTGTCTTTAACACATCCATGCATGCACATGCACACACACACACACACACACAGTACAGTCTAGGAACATGTATTCATTCTGACTTCCATCAACGAGCCTGTGTGTGTGCGTGGTAAGGTAGGCATTTTGACCTTTTTGAGGATTCTTTTGTCAGAACATGACCGCATGGCGTTATTAACCCTGATGTGAAATTTCCTTTATATTTAAATCTGTTTTGTATTTTTCTTTGTGTACTGTGTGTGTTCAAAGCCAACTAATATGGTCAAATAAATATTAGTTTTGGACTGCCGGAGTAAAATTAAAGCTTGAAAATAATTAAATATTGTATTTTCTACCCATATTATAGTTAGCATTGAGAAATAGCAGAACGGTGTTACGTTTACGGGTCTGGCATCACTGCTTAATTGGGGGATTCCCACATGGAAAATTAATTGGCTCATTAAATCCACATTGATGATTCACAGTGAATATAATTTACCCTTAACTGTTTTCTCACAACTCATTGAAGCTTTATCTGTCTTAATTTAAACTGAACATCGTTTTTCATATTGGCTGAATCTTTTAGCGATACGAAAAAGGCTTTCGGCTAATACGTGTATGCAGGGTGCGATTTGCCGGGGGGGATGCGTGGGATTTCCCCCTTTCTGGTCAGTGTATCCCTGCCTCTGCTGAATTATTTGCATCCCCGGCAGGGACAAAATGTATCCCCTCTCAAAGTGATCACTGCTACTACACTAGTGGCGAGACTGATCACAAAACTCATCACGAATAGATCTGTGGTTTGGTTTGAGTCAATTTCATTTTAAAATTCGCTACTTTGGCTGGCTCTTATGTAGCTGTCTCTTTGTAATCTAGGGGGCAGGATCGTCTAGTGGTCTAGGCGTTGGACTCCCAGCCGCAAGGTCGTGGGTTCCCCGAGGTGGACTACCTGTAAGCATCCTTGAGCAAGATGCCTAACCCCTACCTGCTCCATGTAATAGCACCATGGAATTGTGTAAGTCGCTTTGGATAAAAGCATCTGCTAAATTATCAAATTGTAAATTGTAATCCCACCCTGCAAACTTGCTCAATGTCCCGCCCACAGCGCTATCTCATTGGTTATACTGCAGGAGTAATAGCCTATCAACACTGGCGAGACCGTAGCAGGTCCGCTTGGCAGTGGAGCTGTGTGTCGAAGGGAAGGCAGAATATTACTGAAGCGGAAATAACATACATAATGCATCTGTCTTTTCTATCTTTTCACTGCAGCTCTGCATTGCGATGTACCGTTAACGTTATTACTTTAAAAAGTAACTGCAGCAGTAAAACTGTTCCTACTGTGATGGTTTAACTTTGCAATCAATCCACGGTTCAGCAGAGACTGGGATATAGAAGTAGCCTAGCCTATTTTAAACTAATGTGCGACAATAAAATCCGAAATGGACCACCCACTGTCAGCGCTGGCATCTGAGACAATAGATGACATTGCGGCTAATTTATCTAATGATCCTGTCCATTAGCTTTGATCCATGTACGGCTTTTCAGAATGTCAGCAAGCACAAATATTTATGTAATAATCCAGCGCGAAAACTAGCTAGCTAGCAAGCTAGTTAGCTGGGAACAATGAAATGAAATTTTTATGAATTAAAAATATTTCAAATAAAAAAAACATTTAAAAATATCCCCCCCTCTGTCTTTTTCACAAATCGCACCCTGCGTGTATGCCTCCAGTTTTAAGAAAAGTGATGCTTTTTTCTTATTTTTTGAGACATTGGTGGTTATTTGAAGCACAACCAGCTGAATTCTGAGAAATCCAGCAGTTATTATCAGTACCTAAAAAGGTTATACGTGCGGCTGGTTGTCTACGCAAATGTCCGCAGTTTGTCTGCGAAACAGCAGAGCAGCAATTTTAAAACATGCGTGTTATCATTTGGATAAATGTCAACTATTCCACACAGTCAAGTCTCACCTCATCCTCGTCTGTCTCTCTCTCTCTCCCGCCATCTTTCGCTCCTTTCCTTTCTCATTAGCAGTCTCCTCTCTTCATCCTCGCATCACTCCATCCCTCCTCATTTCCTATTCAGTTGGGGCTTTGCAAGGCAGAAGGTCACAGAAATGTCTCTCTCTCACACACACATGCAATGTGTCTTTCCCTCTTTGTGATTCTCACACATCCTTTCTTTTCTTTTCTTTCTCATAAGAATGCATATTATTAAATGTCTCTCTCTCTCTCTCTCTCCCCCCCCAACCTAGCTAGATTCCCCCGACACGGTCCCCTGCCTGCTGTTCCCATATAGTGTGCACGGGAAATTAAGGGACGCGTACATAGAAGAGACTGTGTACGCCACTTTCTGTGCAAAGTCCCAGATTTATAAAAACTTGCCGTAAATTTCTCTACAGTAACTCTGACCCATGTGTACGTAGATTATGGAAGTGTAAATGACAAGCGGGAAATGGCGACGCCGATGGCAATGAATGAAATAGTTTTTAACATTAGATTGATAGGACTGGTTACATTTAATAATTATAAGAATTCATTAAAACTGTCTTATAAAACACGTTCACAAGGTTGGACAATCATGTCCGTGTAAGATAATCAATAATTAATAATGCAATGCTGCACAGATAACCAACCGTTTTATTTAGATTTATTTTATATTTTTTTCTGGAAGTTTGATTGATCACATATTATAAACAATAGTGCCATGTAGCCTTATACATAAAGTGTCACATGTTTCCCCTGCGATCGCCGTCATCTAAAGGTGGCGGCGATCGTTACTCTTCGTAAACAAAGACGTTAGAATAATGTCTTCTGATGTCAATGTTCGTGACACTAGTTTATTATTTTCTTAGATATCGGATCAAACTTCACTTATGAATTTAAAGTTACTTCTGAGAGGATCCAACATCAGAACACCAAAAGTCACAACCTCCACTTCTGCTGTGACGTCTTGCCGTTATTCTTTTACCTACAGTTACAGTACGTCCACAATTCTGCTTGAATAATCGGTTGTAGGTGCAAACAAACAACTGGAGGTATTTAACGAAGAATTCACTTTGATATTTATATGGAGCTAAAAGTCTCAATAAAGATAAATGTACACACTACATTCACATATGCACACACAGGATTCATGAATACACACAAGTGATTCATGAATACACACAAGTGATTCATGAATACACACACACGATACACAAATGCACACACAGGATACACAAATCCACACAAAATTCACAAATGCACAGAAGATTCATGAGAATATGTGAAATGTTAGCTCAGTATCTGACACTATTCTCACAATATACAATATATAAGTATAGTCTATTTCTCATGTTTAATGTGAAATTCATTGAACAAATATTGTTTGCATGATAAATGTATCATTGAACTGGTAAAAAGAAAAATACAGTGCATGCCATAGCAATCAAAGACCACAACTCCTGTTGCAAAAATAAATGTCATACAAATTAAACACAGTGACGAGCATAATAAATGATGCTGGCTGAAAACCATGCATATTATCAGATGCATAACAAGCCTTTACCCACAGTTCTCTTCTCTCAGGGTCTTTATCATGGCTTGGGCACTTAAAAGAAAATTTGGAGCTTACGTTTTTCACGAGATGGTGGTTTTTGTAGTTGGCTGCACTGCACCACTTCACCATAGTTTATCACTGACACCGAAAAAATTTGCAATGTCTTAGAATATTTAACGTCATCTTCTGATCTCAATGCTGATAACCTGTTGGCTTGCACCTCCAACATAAGGATGGACTTGATCAGGCCTCCAAATGCCCATATGTGTATGAAAGAATAGTTCGACAAGCTTCTTCCTGGTTTCCACTCTGCTTTTGTCATCCTCTATGTGAAATCAACGGGTTCCTCAGGTGTAAGTAGGTATTTTAATATTAAATACAATACAAATGCGGGTGTTAACCGGGTGACTAGAAGTGCGTTCTTGTAAGGCAACTTTATATTTGATTGGGGTTTATAAAGCGAACTTTGCAATAAAAATAAAAAGTTAAGCATCAGTCAAGAAACATGCGTACTAATATTTGTGAAATTCATGAAACCCTTTTAGTTTTTTTCCAGACTAATGTCAACAGAAGTATTTATGTGCAGAGATGTTCTTGTATTGAATGGAGTCACCTGGACAGAACTGTTTCTCGGTCTATACAAAAAATTAAACAAAAACAGCTAAGGTTGTCCCCTTGACTAAAAAAAATCTCCAGCTTTCTTTTTCTTTCAACATTCTTTACTCTCATCATTCCTGTCTAATAAAGTGTCTTGAAAATAATCTTAAAAACATGGCAACGCACAAGGTTCCCAGCCCACAGTAACCTAGCAACAGATTGTTCTGCCATTCCACATTTATACAAAATCTATGGTATGCCTAGAAAAACTAAATGCTGTCTCTCACCTTAACCATTCTTTATTCTTAACCAAGTAAAGAAGTTATGTGTGTGTGTGTGTGTGTGTTTGTTTGTCATCACCACCAGTGGAGTAAAATTAATTGGCTCCAGCTGAGAGGAGAGGACAAAACAGTAACTGTGCGCACAGACTCCCAGAGAGACGAACACAAACAAGCATTCGCACAGTCCTATAGCTCGGCTGAATCAAAACACTGAACCGTATTGTTGTGTCTTTATTTGGCTGCCTAGGGATTACATGGGCCACAGCGCTGTGTGTGTGTGTGTGTGTGTGTGTGTGTGTGTGTGTGTGCATGGATACATGTGCGATTGTCCTGGCATGAATTACACTTTTTTGGTCAGGAAAGACAGCCCAGACTTTTACCAGCCAATTATATTTCTTATCTGCCAAGCCAGTTTTTAGAATAGCCTGTAAAACACGGTCACACACACATCCAAATGTTCCTCCGATGTGACTCGTAGACTGAAGCCCCCTCCACCCAACTCCCAAACCAACCTTCTCTGTCCATCTACAGCATACAGGTCATAGTTCTCTCTCATGCCATGACTTCTAGCATTTTGTCGGCCACTTTTCTGCAGCCTCTGTCTTTCTTGTCGTCTGTCTCTCATTCTATCCCTCTTTTGCCCAAAAAACTTTAACAGACTCAAGAACAACTAGTAACAAGTAAAATCTCTAATTTGCCTCCCATTGTAACTTCAAGTGTGTGTTTCCGTGTGCGTGCATGGCTGGGGCTATGCGTTTGCTTTATGGCGGAGCATTATCATTTCTATGAAGCTGAGACGTGTTCAAGCACCTGTACTGAATATATACACACACCAACTGTCTATTACTCCCCTGAAATCTCTCACCGCACACGGTGCACACACACATACATACACATCTTGTTTAATCCATCCTCACTGCCTCTTAGACACTTCCAGAGAGAGAGAGAGAGAATTCAGAGTTGAAGTGTTTTGTTGTGATCTTCTCCACACACACACACACACACACACAACCCTCTCTGTGGAAATGACTTTCAGATTGTTTCCTCACAAGAACACTTGCAGCGGAAGGAAAACAAACAGTGCCATTTATCAGGGTATCAGATAGCCCAGGCAGAGATAGATTTCACTTAGACCAGCCATGTACTTTTAAATACTTTTAACACTGTATTTGCAGAGACCCTCGTGTAGGTGGGAGTCAGTGTCCCGCAAAACAATGTAGCCGGTATCTACCCTCCTGTATCTGTGCTTTGCTTTTTATCACAACTGGCAGGTTGTGACATTGGGCAAGTTTATTAGACATGTACACAAAAATATGAATTTTAAAAAGTGTGTTTACAACTACAATAACCCTTCACAGAAATTACTTTTCCAAATGGACCAAATGGACTGCAAAAAATGTGCCACTGCAGTGTTTTACTAAATAGGGTATGAATTTCCGTTTCCTTCTTTTCTTCGAAAATTCACATATATTCCTGTAACAACGGGAGTGCCCCGCCCCTCCCTCTCTAGCTCGCCGGCGTATTAGCCACCGGCCCGTGGCCGTCCAATCA